>AXCM01007516.1:0-13250 GCA_000473375.1 Anopheles culicifacies | reverse complement strand
AAACTTCCCCCAAAGCTGATAGAATGTCTGTTAGACGTGTGCTCAAGTCGGAAGGATTAATGAAAGGAGTAATGTATAATGAACTATAATGTAGTTTAAAGCAAAGACGGACTCCTCTACGGACAGGTTTACTCGCTCTAGGGTATCTATATACACCGGGGAATCGCTGAATGTTCAAATTAAGAGATAGGATTATGACAATATCCGAACGATTTAGTGGCAAATGCACACTGAAGCACGTGATCCAAATGTAATAGAAAAGATTGAATATCCCGATACAGAATCTTTCCGAACATCCTTAATATCTAGGAATATCTTAAAAGTCCTTAAGTAACGTAAAAAGCTCTCTGCTCTTTCGAATAAAGTAGCTAAAATCGGACAGATATTTTCGTCCTAAGGCTAGACAAATGTAAATGTAGTTTTAGACGATGGTAAGAACGAATGTGTCAATTCCTTGAGACCTTTGTCATTGTGTCAATTCTTTGAAGCTCTAGAGCATTTAGCCAATAATAGCATCCTGTAGTGAATCTCCATTAAATGCTAACAAAAGTATAGAGAAGTTCAACAGGTAGGAATACAAATCCAGAAGCAAGCTCCAGTGTTACAGAGGATTCGCTCGGAGAATTCAAGATCATAGCACTGCTTAGTAACAAGTTACTTCAAATGTCGATTAGATGGAGCACTCCATACGCCCAAGGCAGAACGGTATGATGATGTAATTGTTTATAGAGAGATATCCAACCACCAGGAAACGAAAGCCACGACTAGATGACGCTTTTGTAGTAATCCCACACAGAAAGGCTTGTTCGCTTTCTAACGTTACACCCATACAAATACGTTATTAGTCACTTATGGCGCTAGATGAAAGGATCCAAATTATTATCAACAACGTGTTCAGCTGCGTGCTTAGTGACCTTTTGCGGCCTTGGTACACGCAAACCAGTAGCGGCCGCGAGTGATTATCGCACGAGAAACCATTCAAAGTTCTGTACGTTTTGTGGGGAAATGCTTCCTTGGGGAGCTGGTGTCGTTCCGTGATCGTTTGAATTAAAACTGTGAAAGATGCATTTTTTAAAAGAATTCATCGATTGTAAATAACACAAATATGTGTGTCATGTACACACATGACAAGTCGTAAAAAAAGCGCTTGGACGAAGCGTGGCAGAAACAAAAGGGTATGTTTTCAATTTCCTTGACATGGCTTGAGGTCTACCGGCAAGATTAACGGTTCGCGATAATGGACGCCCTTTTTGCTCGCGCGGCGGCAAATCTTATAACACCGCCGAGACAAATGCATACTCGGGCTGCTGCTGATGGCGTACTCCAGCTGCAGCAATGATTTTTGAGGCCGTCGCGATTGTGCACAACAAACCCCTCTGCAAGACTGAGCGTATATGGACGTCACAGTAACGATAGGTAAGTGATCGACGGTGAACCATTTCATTCAACCACGTACAAAGCATCGTTTATAAAGGCTAATTGAATAGCGTGCAAGCAAAACAAGCCACAGGCAGTGGCAAACTCAAGAAGGCTGTCTAATCTAAAGCTTTCTACACTTCCTACTTGATTAGCGCGCACACTAGTACGCGCACTAGCTAGTATAATAACAAGTGAATCAAGAAGCTTCCTTCATCATTACACCTAGCCTAACTCCTGCGCTTGTGTCGGTGGTTGCTTCAGCACACACAAATAGATCACAAGCCTTGACCCGTAATGTCATGTTTTCGCTCACAAAAATTGATATTGCGTCCGTACGCAATGTATCAGTGCCGAATACGGATCGTCCATATCACCGATCGTCGACCGCACTGCCATGAGGTACGGTGGCTGCGACCGAACCGTACTGAAGGAACCGTGTTAATCTACGTTGCGAAGCGCCAGTCCCGAAGCCAACTTTTCCTACAACAAACAGCGTTAGCGTTAGCAGAAGAGCGTTGATTTGTGTCGCGGTAGAATCTAATGCGGAAGCGAAACTGTGTACGACCTAATGTTTCATCATGAAATCACAGACGCTGGGCACACTGCATGATCCGTTTGGAAAAACGATTCCCACCACGAGGGAGAGCGGGAGTGGAGCAATAAAACGAGCGCGATCGCGATATGAAACCGGCGTGGCGCATTTACGCATTTCACTTTCGACGTCCGTCTTTTTTTTCGGGGCCCGTACATGATAAATCGAACAGATAAGGCACCGGAGGTCAGCGTAGTTCATTATTTAATGCTACCACTTGAATAGCCATCACATTTCACCTGCCATCAGCTGACAAGCACATGGTCGCACACACCAAAGCGAAGTATTCGTACGCAGTCGTACGATGGGATGGAATCGATTACTTGCCGAACAGATGTCGGTAGTGAGACTAAGATCGTCCAATACAGCTAGTACCACTAAAACTCACTAAGTATTCGGAAGAACTGGTTCTTTGGCGTATCTTCATCCGATTGCTTCTGCAGACCGAGGTAGTAAAACATGGTATTCAACGCACTGGTACGCCGCTTCAGCGGTTTCAGTGCTCGATCGGTACTGGAGATGGTCGGGATGACCGTCTCTGGGCTATTGAACGCAACCATCTCGGGCATGCTGGCGTACGAAGGCGGTCCGGTACGTGTACGTCTTCGGTCGCATACGAATGTCTTCTACACACTCTACGCACTATGCTTAAAACTAAACCGGCCGCAACAGTCAACAGTTGGTAGAGAGCTTCCAATCCTATTGTGCCCTTAATCAACGACGAAGGGGGCCGACGTAGATGAAAGACGTATTTATAACAACGGACACCACACTTGTCGACTCGCAGCACTAGACTGAAGTCCTTAATCTATTCTTTGACCACTTTTGATGCTTTCTTCCTCTAGCGGCCTCGGCGTTAACGCACCCCGGGTGCCTTATCGCTTGCTGGCGGGAACTATGTTTGTATTGGTCCGCCAGACTGATAACCGCACGGGAAGGGAAAAAGAAATAGCTCAGCATATGGAATTAAGCGATCATCGATTGATGAGCCCTTCATTCACGAACACCAGCAAGGCGTTGAGATAGCGTTGAGGACAGCGACTCTGCCACGATCGGATAATGCAACAGCATAACTGTGAGGGAGCGTGTAGCTCACGTTGCTTCATTTTCATTCTATGCTACATCGTACCACATATGTTCCAATGTGCTGACGTTACAGAAGATCTTTGCTTACTAGCAGAGCAAATGAAGAATTGGACAAAAAGCAAAACGCTGCTATGGAACATTTAAGATCCATAGATTAAAATGTATCAGCTTGACCCATAGTGCCATACTTAACGTTCGGCACAGTTGGAACGATCACTTGCTTACCAAAGCTTCAGACGACTTGATAAGCCTAGATCTTGTGAGAGCCAATATATTGAAGATCAATTGTTCAATTCTTCTCGACTTAGCGAGCTACTAGATCATGTGGAGTTGGGCATGCAGGGATACGATCAAATACCCAGAAATACGGAATATTCCTACAGGGTGGTGAAGATGATAGCGACGCTGACCCTTCATTAGAGAGGAACAATCCAAAATCTCATCAGCACCACTTCCTCGTATGCTATAGCGTTGGGCTTGCAACCGATAGTTCAGTTTTAGCGGTGGCTACCTTCACCAGACAGGATCGGTACCAAATCTCATCCTGGACATTTTTTTTTTCTATACAAAACTGGCAATCTATAAGCTGGGAAAGATATTGGCTTGTGTCCTGCAGTAGTGTAGAGCCAGCAAAAAAAGGAATCGTTGCAAATGAAACTAAATGCTTACTGCCGCGTGGAAAATTAAAATATGCACAGCGCTCAATCTACACTACGCAAGCACAAGCGTAGAAGAGGAAACCTTTCTAAGTAAAATGCCACATCCAGTGGCGGATTTAACGGTTGGCGGACTAGGCGGCCACCTAAGGGCCCCCTCGGGTACCGAGGTTAATACTCCAAACTTCAAAACTTCCCTTAATTTACGCCTAGCACCTCCAAATAGGTTAATCCGTCACTGCTCACATTGACTAAACGAGTTCCAAATGCATAAGCATATAGCATTAGCAGTATTATTGAGAAACATCTCTAAACGACATCAAATAAGACATTTTTAATTATTCTGATCATTCAAAAGCAAAAACGCCTTTTCGTTTGTAATCATCTGAAAAAGCAGCTGACGAACCCTGTCCAGCGGTTTACTCTCAACAATCCTCTCTCTCTCTCCTGCTCTGTCATGTTTTGGCTCTCCGAAACATTCCGATATTTTTCTGTACGTTTCTCTATCAACAAGAATGGCTTCAACGTTGGCTGCAAACCAGTGCTAGAGACTTGCGACCCAGCAAAACAAAAACACCCAATATACAGCGAAGCAATTTTCCAACTGGTGGTGCTCAAAAGACTAATCCGTATCTAATGTGAATACAGTGTTCCGTACGCGTGTGCATTCGTCGCAATCCCGTGTTTTTATCCATCCGATGACAATGGAGCAGACGGACAGCAGCGTCAGCGTAGTGGCGGAAGCTTGCGAACGACAAAGCACCCACGGAGGGCGGCCCAACACGGACCGTCTCGCGAAAGCAGCCACGGCACCCCGTACACCGTCGGCCGATGGGATCTGTCGGTTCAATTGGTTCCTATCGCTCCGAAGAAAGCGGTCCTCCTCGGCCTCGACGGTGGTGTTAGCTGCAGCCCCCGGCAAGAAAAACGACAACGGTGGGGCCGGGGGCGCTGTCAAGGATGAGTTGTTTACCAGCGATGAAAACAATCACAACAGTCCGCACGAGGGAAGTAGCGTGTTTTACACGCTGCGGAAACGGTTCCAGAAGAAATTCACTTCCGTCAAGGTGAAAGCATTCGAGCCAAACGTGGCTAGCTCGTTGGGTGCTCCGGCCAACTCACACACCGCCAGTGTAAACACGGCGAGCTGCAATGACACGAACCGCTGCAATGGTGTGCAGCAGGACCGTGTACCGAGCGATGCGAACGGAAGCGATTTCGCACGGATCGTCATAGAACGGCATGCCCAGAATCCGATACGGTTTTCGTCGCCCAACGCCAACCTGCCTGTGATAATGAACAGTAGAGATACTGAACCAAATACGGTCGACGATAACAACAGCAGACCACTCTCCGTGACCTTGGCATCCGGTACCACCACCACCACAACCGACCAGAGCGCTACCGCCATGGACGACATGATGGCACACATGCGTATTGATCTGCTACAGTACGGTTGGTACTGGGGCAAGCTGACGCGGCTAGCGGCCCAGAAGCGGCTTGCCCAGAAGGAAAACGGCACGTTTCTGGTACGGGACTCACAGACGGAAAAGCATCAGTTTACGGTCAGCTTTCGAAGCTCCGGCATAACGCTACACTGTCGTATCGACTTTGAAAACAATTACTGGTAAGCCAGCGTGGGGACGATCGCAAGCCCCCCCATTGCAAAATGCTCTATATATTCATACCATACCATTTCCCTTCTTGTAGGTCATTTTCGGGCTTAACCACACCCACGACATACAAAACGATGGTCGACCTGATACAGGACACGATGAAAAAGTCCGAATACGGTGTGATAGGTTATGTGAAGCAGGACACAACCCTAATGCCACCGTTTCCGGTGCGTCTCACTAGGCCGGTCAATCGATTCTACGAAGTTTCCTCCCTGCAGCATTTATGCCGGTTCATCATACGGCAAAAGATTGATGCCAACTCGATCGACCAACTGCCATTGCCGGAAAAGCTGAAGAAATATGTAGAGGAGAACTTCTACGATCTCTAGAGAGGCGAATCTGATATTGGATGGGGTAACATACAGCACGTCCCCCTTTGGGGATGCCCAGTGAATTCTCAATTAGGTAAGATGGAGCCCGGTTATGGTGGAGCCGCCTAGTGGAACAACACTGTCAGCACTGTCTCAGCAGCGATCGTTGTGTATTGATCTTGCATGCAGCAGCTCTCTGCATGATCACGTTTTGAACTGTCGTTTCCCCGTCTCCAATCGGCAGCCAGTTCATTCATATTAGCAAAGTAGATAAATTCCAACCAGAAGATGATGAAATTGGTTTGCGATTAGTTTGCGTCTTCACGGAGCGGAAACAAACATTTACATACACGCACACGCGCATACTGTGTACATAGATAATTGTCCTTGTCATGATTGTATCACCAAAGATAAGCAGTCCGAGAATTGATCGACCGACTACACAATAAAAAGAAGTTCGAATGTCTGAAACTACTAATAGTTGCTTTTGAGGAAGTTTGTCTAAAAGGACGGATTGTTTGTTCAATTCTTACCCTTTGGCTTCACAAATATTGTTCCATTTTAATTACTTGCTTCGTTTATTTGTAGTATCATTCCTGAGCCAAAATAGTTTAGAGGGTTGTATCGTACGTAATGACTGTGTGTAATGGCTTTGTCTAAATGTGAGGAGTATCCTTCCTTCCTGTCTGGTTTGACGTCTTAGTCACACACGCTAATCACATCATCGACGATCAAAGTTTAGACCAAGAATGTTGCGTGCCTGAAAAGACAATATGGGGCGTTATTAGAGTCCGATGCGATCTTTGTGCATGTAGCGGCAACTAGCAAACCCTACCGTGGTGAAGGCTGAACCGACGGCATTTTGCAAATGATGCGTCGCATCTTCCGATTTGACCAGAAACTCGTGCACTAAGCTAGCCTCTTCCATTCGGCGTTCGAGAAATTTCCACGTCTTTTCGAACCCGGCTGACGAATCCTGCAGCATGTACAGTTCCGCCGTTTTGTAAATACACGCCAACCCAATGCGTCGTGTGTACCAGTTGAACTGAAAAGGGACAGCGTATTGGAAAAAGGTTAAAAAACGCGCCTTTTAGCACACGGCTTCATCACGGCGTCCCTTACATCGACCGACCGATCGCCGGCATAGTAGCAAATGTCGTCCACCAGCGTTAGCACGTTCGCCAGCGAGTGTGGTGCGTTCGGTGGCAGCGCCATTAGTCCGAGTGCCTGGGGCCAATACTTGAGGTACGGTTCGAGCAGCCGCAACCGAAATTCGATCGCTTTGCGCGCAAATTCGGACGGGTTCGGGACCCGCTCCACGTCCGCCGTCTCCTGCTTGAGGTAGTCGATGAGCTTTAGGTTGCACTGTTTGTAGAAATGGTGCACCAGCTCGATGCCACCGCGCGGGAACAATCCGTGACTGACGCTGGGATAGTTGACCGCTTCTGCACCCTTTGCGATGGCCTGTTTCGACCAGCCGTGCGATTGTACAAATGCTAACGCTGCATCGAGGATCATTGCTTTGGTGCGTTCTACGGTCGGATCCGGTTGTTCCTCTGTGGTAGCGGAAAATGTGTCGGTGTGTGTGCTGGAACTCCCGGCAGTCCCTGGCGCTCCTGTTGCCTGTTGCTGCTGTTTCGCATACTCTTGCTCTTTCTTTTCTTCGCGTGCTCGAAAATCGTCAAACGTTTCGTTTGCCTGCCGGACAAGTCCAGTGCTTCCGAAACTCCTTCCAGGAATCGTTGTCACATTGTTGGTCGTTTCAGTCCTTCCAAACGCTCTGGAGTTTAACAGAATGGTTCTACCTAAAATAAACAAAACATTCAAAAACTGTTAAAAATATATACGTTTTTAGAACAAA
Organism: Anopheles culicifacies; assembly: GCA_000473375.1. NCBI lineage: Eukaryota > Metazoa > Arthropoda > Insecta > Diptera > Culicidae > Anopheles > Anopheles culicifacies. The sequence goes on along the minus strand of AXCM01007516.1, from coordinate 5,649 downwards.
AACACAATATGCAACCTGGATGAAAACAAGAAAACATAATCCATTTACTTTATAAATTAAATTTATTCAGTATCCATTGATTGTTTGGAGCTAGGTTTATCCCGACTACGTTTCATTTGTTCAATCGCTCCATTAACTCGGGCCAGTTGGAAATCCAACATATCCAACCGCAATAACATTCCCTGGCACAGTTCCACCTTTTTCTCCTTCGACAAAACCGGTGGTAACTCTCCGTTTAGCGTGCTAACCGTAATCTCGGCCGCATGTTCCATCCCCTGCTGTGCATTATTGTCTTCCGCGGTGGCTTTCATTTCGTTCTTGTAATGTGCACGAGTCAAATCAATTGCCTTCCGAAGCTCGACCAAAAACTGTGCCTCCAGCGTACCGAAATAGTCCCAAATGTGGCTTCGGTTACACTGATCAGTCTTCAGCAGTACCCAGAGCGCTGACAGTGCACTCGTAATGCTGTAGCTATTGTCTATCAGATCCGTCTTGACGCCATTCTTTAGCACACATATGTGATTGGTGAGCATGTCTTGCAGCACCTCTCCACTGTACCATCGAACCAGTGGAGTTTCCTCCATTTTATCACGCATACCGCTGCTTATCAAATCCTTATAAACGGTGATCGCGTACGCTCGCACCGAATCGTCATCGAACGTTTTAAGCATGTGCGATATGATCATGTACCGTCCTTCATCGTCGAATGTGTGAATGTAATCTGTTAGCACGGTTATGCCAACGTCCCGGTTGCGCACACTGCCCGACCGTTCCAACGCACGTACATACTGCTCGCAGAAGGTGCTGTGAATCGGTGCCCTCAAGTCTCGCGACGAAAGTCCGACGTCCTTCACCAATTTTACCAGTGCCTGAGCTAATCGAATGCCTTTGAAGTACACCACCGTACGTTCGCCGCTCAGCAAAATCACAACGTAGCGCAATCCCATCTCGAAGATGTAGTGTCGGTCGTAGATCTGGGGAGCATTTGCCGGCAGCAAACCTTCGCTAAGCAAAAGGTAGAACAGCATAGCGAAACCCTCCGTCGTGTACGTTTCGTGGTACAAGAAACAGTCGTGGTTTGCTTTCTCGTCGGAATCGTCTTTTTTCCGTTTGCTTAGCAGATTGTTGCGTTTCTCTCCGTACGGAAGCAAAAAGAGAGGATCTTTTACCAGCTCCACGAACGCTCGGATCAAGTCTTCTGCTACTTGGATGGAATAGCTTTTGCTGGCTGAAATGAGATGCAACAAATGAGTTTCGAACGAATATCGATCGGTACCCGGTGCTACGACGTTTACCTGGTAATTTCGCTGGATGGCGTAACGTTTTTCTCGGTTGCTCGATCCGTTGCAGCTGAAGAACGGGAAACAGTTTCCCCATTAGCCGAAGCAAGAAACATATCAGCGCGTTTTTCTGGGTAAGATTTGTGTCGAAGAACACATTGCCGGAAGGTACGCCCAGCTGTTTCACGATCGGTTCCAGAAATAGTAGCAACGTGATGTAAAGTTGCAACAAGCGCCGGATGGATTCATCACACTCCAAAAGATCCTCTTCCCTTTCCTCCATATCTTTGTTTAGCACATCCGGCAGTGGGATTTTGTCCAGATAGTCGATGATTGTTTGGAAAACCCACTCGAGACAGCGGGCTCGCTTTGCTGGTAGGCGTAGAATGGACACTTGCATTGACTTCAGCAGGCTGGTAAACACATCATCGCTCGTAGTGGTGCGTACCTTTTCCATCAATTCGTACAGCACTTCCGGTGGGCTGCACTTGTGCGCTATACGATTCAAGATCGTTTCCGTGGCGGAGTACAGTTCGGGTTTATGTTCGGCATTTGCATCGGTTAGATTGTTAGCTATCAGCGAGACCAGCTCCATCGATTGGAGCTTTATTGCCGTATCGTTTGCAGGATCGGTAATAACATTAATGGCCCCTTTGAAATCGCCCTCATCCAGTTTTGTCAGCACCGATTCAAGCACATCCATCGTTGAAGAGACCGGGGAAGGTACCGATGCCATGTGGGTGAAGCTTGACGCGGTCCAATTGCTCAACAATATGCAACAATGCAAATCACAACACAGGACGTAACACTTGGAGATGGAAGCTTTCTATAACTTTGCTGCCATTTACCAACGGATCAGGGTGGATTCTTTTTCACTACGTATCTTTTTTACCAAATTAAACTATTTGCTGTGCTATACCATGCTGGAGCAATTCTACCGAGCAAAACAAACACACCAGATTCAATCGCCCCCCCTGGACTGAACCATTTGCTTGTAAACGGTTCACCGAACGTCATTCGCTTACGAAACAGATCCAAATTTTCCGTGCAACTATGGTCCACAATTCGACTTACCTAAGCTGTAGGATGACTGGCGAAAATGGAAAACTGCACGTGGAAACATATTTTATCTGCTGTGCGGGCGTGCGTCCTCACTTCCTTGCTAGAGTTGATAAAATTCGAATGATCTCGAGGATGCTTTTCGTTGAAACACTTCCATCAACAGCGACTGACAGATGAATGTGCTGAGTTGCTGAATGCTGAAGTATTTGTACACCAAAACGGAAGAGAATTTATTTATCCGATACTTTTCCCTTGGGATGGTCTCACATCCTGTTAGCTTGCATTTAAACTTCTTCTATTTTTGCTAAAAGAGCAGTGATATGGCTCTTTTGCAGTTCACGTAATCTGGTGTACAAATTCCGCAAAGCACAAAAGTTTACAGTGCTCGACGCGGCATACTAAACCCGTCCCTTTTTGCAGCTGTCAATCCGCGGGTTGCAGACACAATCACAATTTTTGCATAGGATTATCAAAGATGGTTGTCAGTGTCGTCGCCTATGAATTTGTAATCACTGCACCCAGTTTGCACCCCTAATAAAGCACCGAAACTAGAGCATTAAGAAAACGATAACTATGTAGGTGAAGCTAGTGTCGCGCGGAGAAAGTTGCAGGCCCCTGTTACGTGCATTCCAAGCGGCTTCATCATGTCGACTCGTTCGCAACTGACGAAAGACCTAAACGGTAAATAATGTTTTGCACAGGAAAATTGTTTATACCCAGCCCATCGGTTGCGAAAATGAGCCGAATCAATCAGTAGATATCAGTTCAAGGTGCAACAGATCGCCTGAAGCCTGAACGTTGATGAGTTTCTTTGGCGAATTCCTAGGATCGCCCAGGTTGCACCCCACTCCCCCCGAGTGTAAGGGGAAACAATGACCGCTAACCAAGTCGGTGATGCGATACAAAGCCACAACCCACCTTAGCTGATGATGCAGCCTGAGTCATGCTGTTGTCTGGAAACGCATCCAACCAGCACCGTTTCTGTTATGATGCAATTTCGTACAGCGCTCGTGTTGTTAAGTTTTGCCAGGGAATCGAATAAGTGCCTGCACTTGATACCAGTGCTATCATATACCGATATGATACAGATAAGCGAAACCGAAAGATACGAAGTAATGATTAGCCCTTTGATTTCTCAATACGTTCTATTCGGCAGTGTCTATTCGAAGAACGTTCGGTCAACATGCTTTCGAAGCGTAATAGCGAACTCTCGCCAGCACTTATTGTTGAAAATGCTGGAAAATATTTGGCAAAAGTTTTGCAATTGATTCACTATGGTGGCAACAAAAACCTAACAGGTGATACATACACTCATCGCTACCATCTTCTCGGCGGCTTGCTGGTTCTACAAGAAACTGGAGGAAACATATGTGACTAATACCAATTTATAATGTTTTTCTATACAATGTTATTATTGACAGAGAGCGTGAAGACTCTTCTCGGCCGCCATACCAAAATTCTGGTAAAGTACATGGTAAAACTTGAGGTAAAGAGCGATAAAACGGAGAACAGAGTTTTGGTAAGTATTTGCAGCCGCTCCCAGCGATGTTGCAACAGCACTTTCACAGCCCATTTATGGTATAACTAACCTGCCGACTTATCCACAGGTTTTCACACCCGTGCGAGTGTATCTGCTTACAGCCAAAGTACCGACAAGGGTAAGTCTTTTAACTTCTGCGTGTCGCACTGTTTTTATCGTGCGATACGAATTACGATAAGAGTGGATAAACTTAACGACCCGATGTGTCTGTTTTTACGTTATCCCTTGCAGATAGACTGCCATTTTCACTACCTAGATATACAATCGATCGAAAGTCGGAAGCCAACGCATTTTACAATAACCACCAATGATAAGAGTTACTCCTTTTCCACAATTGGTGATGCGGGAAGTTTCACATCGGTAAGGATGATGCATTTTATACAATGCAAACATTACTTATCTATATTCTCCATCCACAGAATGCGGACGTCATTTTAACAGATCTATCCTCTGCAATCAAGCAGATATTTCCCACGGTTCCGCTACGGTACATAATACGAAAGGTAGCTACACGTTCCCGACTCAGGCTTTTGTATGTTTGATATTTACTTCACAATTGTTGCTCTTTTTTTTCTTCAGATCGATGTGAATCCGATCGAGCGTACTTCCATTTTTTCGGACGAATTGCGCCCATCCGATCCGCGCAATGTGGGACCATGCGGTGGTTTTAGCATGCAGTACGCCTGCATGTGCGATCTGCACGCCGTCCAGTACCGGGAGGAGGTGGCATGGGACATCGACACCATTTACCTTTCGCACGATGCGCGTGTGCTCAACTTGCGCGACTTTGACCATCTGGAGCAGAAGGATCTGATGGCGATCGTTGCCGCGCTCGAGTACAATACGTTCTTCCGCGGGCTGAAAGCATCCCACACGCGGCTGTCCACGGAAACGCTCGAGCGGGTGTTGCAGGTACTGCGACGATCGCTGTGGCTGGAAGAACTGCATCTGGAATCGTTGGGATTAAAGTATGGCACGGCTAGGCACCGCACATCGGCACACGAATAATTTTCCCGTTTTTTTTGCAGGTCTGACTTTATACATAAGCTAGCTGTTGCTGTGATATCAAATTCTGCGCCTGCTTTACGATCGATTGACTTAAGCCATAATGTTATCGAAGACAAAGGTAGGGCACGACGTCGTTGCCGACGTTGCAAGATGAAATGCTTTAAACGTGTCATCTCTTCCGCAGGAGCTACACATTTGGCTGGACCAATAGCAAAAATGTCGAAAGGCTTTTCCAAGCTAGCGCTGGCACATTGTGGCCTTACGGCCAAAGGTGTCAATCAGTTGGCTCATTCGCTTTCGTTAAATCAAAATATTTCCAACTCGCTCACGTATCTCGACCTGAGTGGTAACATTCTGAAGGATGACGTAAACGTAACGTATCGTTTTAATTAGCATAAATCTGAGGCAAAACAGTTGACCAAATAATTTCGCATTCTTGCTCTTGTTTTGCAGAATCTGTACAACTTTTTAGCACAGCCCAATGTAATAGAACATTTGGATATTTCCCGTACGGATACCACATTGGAAAGTGTACGTATGCAAATCGGATGTGTAACTGTTTGATTGTGTAATGACACTTTACAACTCCTCGTTTTAGGTCTTTGGAGCTCTCTTACGCGGTTGCGCCACGCATCTGCTACACTTGAACGTATCGCACAACAATTTCGGCACGAAGAAAGGCAAAGAGATACCACCCTCGTTCAAACAGTTCTTCACCAGCAGTCTCAGCCTGAAGCATTTGAACATTGCCAGCTGTAA
>AXCM01007513.1:0-14775 GCA_000473375.1 Anopheles culicifacies | reverse complement strand
CAAGGCCACCGAGAAGGTTCCCAAGTACGTCGATGTCCACTGCCGTGACGTTACCGATTCCGTTGCACAGCTGTACAAGCAGCAGATCCGCAAGGGAGTCAACCCGGACATGAGCAACAAGTCGGTCACCAAGACCGTGAAGTTCTTCTTGCCCAAGAAGTGCGTGCACGTTTACTAGGAAGCCAAACCCACATCTTAACACCAAACACAATGAAAGATTTGTAAAATTATGCATTCAGAAAATGTACAAAAATAAAGAGGAGTATATTTATTAAAATGAATCAAGACGTGTTAAATAATTGTGGTTCTATGGATAAATTCAACAAGAACAATGGTTGGGCGTGAAACAGTGCAACAAACCATAGAAAAATGATTTGTAATCAATCATTAACAGCAGAGTCAAGACATCAGTCGGCTGTTGTTTTAATGACACAACGGTCAAGTTTTAGGTCGCTTGCATGTTTAGGAGTTGAATTCCACAAATATTCTCTGTTTCGTTCACGTTATCCTTTTTGGGAAATCCCTCTATTAATACCCTTTTAATAGAACTCAACATTTTTGTTTACAAATATTTGCAACACTAAATGCATGCGTAAACATGTGATTGCAAGTGAAGTTTTGGGGTGGCGTGGTTTAATTTTAGTCCTAGGTTGAGCAAATATTGGTTATATACGTGCAACATTGTGAGCTGTGCAACAGACGAAATGTTTTGGGAGTTTTGGCACCGTCTTGAGAGTTTAAAAATAGATATCTGCTTTAGTGTTCGGCGAAGTATTTGGCTTGCGCTTACGCGTGGTTGATTATGGCAATTTTGCAAACTGTCTGGAAAAACATGAGGATATTTTTCCTTTTTGAAAACTCGTTCGTTAGTTCGTTTTGTTCTTGATGAATACCAAAAACCTCATATAATGTACTATGAAACATAACATAATTGTACGTAGCTAAGAGCAGTAGGTTTGTTCTAGATAAATACACAAATTGTCATTATTAGTTAAGTCTTCCTCGAAAACTCGGTTATAAGAGTATAGTTTCATCATCTTATTTTAACAATCGATGTTAATAAATGGTACAATAATTGGGACAACAATTTGGCTTGTACTGGCTGTACTGTGTCCGACTTGTAGCATCATGTATGAAGACATAATTAGCTAGACCTCACGTAACATAGCACAGACAAATCGGTGAGTAAAAAAGAAAAAAACACGTCTTGTAAATTGTAAACAAACTTACATCTGTTTGTGAATTTTAAAACAGGTGTAGAAGCGGGCGAATCTTAAATATTGTACATCCGTTACTGTTTTTTTTTGCTTGCAGAAACTCTTCACCTGGTTAGTTCGCATTCAAGGTCAGCGAGAAAGCGAACATGCAGGCCGTACAAAAATAGATTCCACCGATGGTCAATTAAAAATAAATGATCTGATTTTGGAATTGAAACAGCCATCATGTTTGTTTACATGGGCACAGTTTGAACTGCAGTGTGTTCCAGATGTTTGATAAAGATAGATATTTTAATGTGGAGGAAAACTTCGATAGTATCGTTTACTTTTCACACAGAAACTTTCATTGGATGTTAGTGGAGTACGTAGAGCTATTATGACAGTTCCACTTACCATGCCTTCACATAATGATACGCGGACGGTGGATTGTGTATCTCCTACGACAGTACCCTTGTAAAAACATCCCTTAAGCCACGTACTTTCGTCGTGATCCTCGGGTTTTCGCAAAGTTTCATTCGGCCAAAAATGAGTCACCTGTGAAGCGGAAAGAGATGTTGGAGTGTAACTGTTAGAATGTATAGATAGATCATTAGTTATGTAAGAGGAAGTGTGAATTTTCAAACAAATATTTTTTTGGAGATTGTACGTTGTGTTGAGTTTGATAGGAACGTAGCAAAAGTTTGAGGTTTGGGACAAGTTATACACTTTTAAATTTTGTTTACCTTCAAATCTTTGTGAATAAATTCTACGTCATGCGAAAGCTTGAGATGCATTCTGACACCGAATGCATTGAGCTCGTACTCTGGATGAGGATCCCAGATTTTTGATGATCTACTTCGAAACGCACCAGTGGCATGACTTTGTGAGTTACGCCGTCCATCAGAAACATCTGGAAAAAGAGAGACACCGTGAGTTATTGGTAATGATCCACAAGACCGATCGTGCAAAAGCCAGTGACATAACACGATACGAACGCACGTGTAATGTAAAAACAGTGTGTTAAGATTTGGTTTTCGCGTTGATAATGTGCGATGATGAACGAACCGGTAGCTTGTTTTCTTTTTTAAATCCTACCTGTTTTGGACTCGTACAGCAAATCATCTTGGTGCAGGGGTCGCATTATCTTGGTTAGGTACGTATACTCGATCGTACCGTTCTTCCATTCGGGCACTCGCGACACATCGGCATTATCTATATTATTGCTAATAATACTATTGGTACTAATGTGGCCATCAGATACTGATGAAACTATTCTAATGCTCCCACTAGCATCGTTGACTTCGGGTAGCCGCATGGTCGATTCTCGCACAGCAGCTTCTGCAAAATAGAATGAAACGAAACCAGATGGAAATTAATAAAAGTTCAAGCGACATAAGAAGAAGGGAAAATGAGTTTGAATTCTGAAACAAAAATGTTTTAAACCGCTTTGACGAAGGTTAGCCAAATTCTGGAATGCCAGGGGTGTGCATTTTCAGGTCGACCACCTGAACATCTGAGGTGGTCTTGATAGACAGAATACACAGTATTGGTGTAAATGAAGGATGTGTTGCGTCCGAGGTTGTTTTTTTTTTATGATGCTCGTGTTTCGTCATAAATCGGACGCTAAGAACCGAAGACTAGGATCAAAGAAAATGAAAAATGCAGGAGGAGATTAATATCTTTTCACAGCTCATCTGATGTCAGCTCTGGGGTTGGTGGTAGCAAGGAATGGAACGCTTAAACGGACGGGTCGATGAGTTAGCGCACTTTGCAGTGGCTTCAGCTCGCGAATCATTTTGGGCAGTGATTTCGCGAAGAAGAACTCGCGAAAATACACACAATCTCGGCCGCATCACACGAGAGACGGACAGATTAGGTATTCTAATCTTCCCAGAATCATTTGCAAAGCAATCTTTCGTTGAATGCTTTAAATCCTAACGCTGACATAGACACAGGTCAGCCGGTCCGGGACGAGTAAGTGCTTGCCGGTTGTGGTGTGGTGATGGATGTGAAAGGTTTCATTGGGCGGCTGCAAGCGAAACAACGCGTAATAGCATTACTCAATTAAAACACCATCACGGTCTATCATTCACCGAGAGTGAAGTTTTGAAATTAAGCAAAACCCCCTTCCCCACGAATCAGCCCCCAAATCCTTACGCGTCTGAGCCGGGTTGGTGTTTGAAAGGAATTTAAAAAGAAGGCACATATATGTGTTGGAATGAAAAATCGTCCTTACGATCAAAGTGCACACAAAATGACCGTTTCGGACGGGTACGCTGGACGGTTAAATTAATCGCTTCTTTCATCTTTTTGCGACGATGCACGGCAGTGGCGAGACCACAAAATGTGTCTGGGCGATAAAAAAAAAGTGCATTCCGGAAAGGATTCGCATGCCGCATCATAACGAGCGGATACTTTGTGTGCTTTAGTTTATAGACAACCTCTTCTCGGTGGACCGCGCGGTTGGTTTTATCTAAATGCCCGCTAATGGATCGTCGTTAGTGTCAATTAAGCAATCCAGAAGTGAAGCGACCTAAATTTGAAGCTAATTAATTGCATCGTTTGTTCTTTACATCTTGCAATGTTCAGGATTCCATATAAATGTTTTACTTAAAAATGCACTCTGTACCTTTTTTCCTCGAATCAACGGTAAAGCCAATAAATAAGACCCGGAAAGCAACTCTACAGGTTTGTCACAATTCGTTGTGTGTGTGGTATTATTTCCAATTTTTGCATCGAATCATGTCCGGACTCTGAAATCATGATCACTGCGTTAGAATGCGGAGAAACAATACACAATTAGGGGCAACATGACCATTAGCATAATTTGTACATTATATGTCATGTTGTCGAGCCGATGCCTTAACCCAAACATCAGACTAGAATCCCGTTCGTTCCCGTCGATCGCCCAATCATGCTCAGCGAAGTAACACGCCGCGAAGAACGATCGCCATGAATGGATCGAACCACAGCAATAGAATTTCAAAATTGCCTCAATGAGGGGTTTTCCATCTGCCAACTAATACTTACGAATGGAGTTGGGTAGACAAAACGTTAAAATAATAAGCAACACAACATTGTCGGTTCGATCGGCGTCTCGCGTCGCGGAAGAGAAGAAGGAAATATGCTTAATGATGCATTGAAATTGAATTGTTCAATATGAATTCTAGCGGCGACCGATACTAGGGTGGTCTTGCATTGACAACTAAAAGTGTCTAGAATAGACGCCAGGGGGAAAAAAAACACACTTACTCAATTCGTGATGAGTGCGCAATGCACATCTAAAATATCACTGTGTCGCTATCGCCTGCCAGAGCATATCTCGAGTCGGTAAATAATCAACATCAACTGAAACAAGTTTTAAAGTGCAAGAAACACATAAATACCACATCATAAACATCCTTCCCCGGGGTAGCCCCTTGCGGGACGACAGCTTGTACGGGACGACACGACTCAATCGAACGCCACGGGTGGGCTCGCATGATTAAGGGCAAGTAATTGAGCCGGGAGATAAACGAAACAAATCGCGCCACGTTACTTTTGCGCGGCAGATGTGTTTTGCAGCTGCTTTCAAAGACACTTTGTCACATGCCCGGCAAGTGACGTTAATGTGCGATGCAAATTGTTTTATAGTCAATTTCGTTTATAAACACCAGTGCGCCGGGGAAGGACGAACGATAATGTCTAATTGAGATCAGTTAAGATATTGTGTACGAGGGTATGCTTTTTTTTTGCTTAAGTTTGCCGAAATGCACTTGACGCCATTTTCTCTCTCATCTGATTAGCTTTGAAAGGCTTATTGCAGTATTCTTCCACGCTGTGTCTTGACGGAACAAAGGTTAGTTTTGGTGGGAATAATTAGAAAGCCCAACAGTAAATAAGTGAAGAAAAATGGGTACGAAACGATAAACAATCAATGGTTTAAAATTTAAACGCAAATTGATACATTGTTTTTTTCTTCTAAACCATTTATACTGGCATAACGTGTGCGTGGTTCCATCTCTACTGCGCTCTGTGTACCATTAGAGGACTAGAAACAGATCCCGGCAAGAGTGCGAGCTGTATAACTAATTTTTCACGTGCAACGCCAACACTCTAGCTACGAGCGTTGGGATGCACTTGCCCCCCCCCCCCCCCTGCATAACCGCGGAAAGGGCGTGTGCAACCGAAAAACTGAAAAGGCCTGTTGCGATGGGTAAATATGCAGCAGCATGCAGTTTAAGTTATTACCATAACAACAGCTAAAACGCGTCGTAAACAATACGCTCAGCATCATCAGCATATCGCACAGTCGAAAGAATGCACTTTTCCACCGCTAGATGTTCTTGCGTGTTTGTTTGAGTTGCCTGTTTCAAACCACACCACAGCCCTGCACATTTCCTGCTGCAGCCGAGCCGAGCCGTTAGGCCGGTCACCGGGTGCAGTAGGGGTGAAAGGCACACAGTCTACAGTTTCATAACAATTCTGACCGGCACACAACCCGGAGCGTAGAACTATGCGCATTTCTAAACGGGAGTTTTGTAATCTTTCGAAAGCGTTGCATTGAGTGCCCCGACACCATCCCCATTACGCACAACATCTCCACGACTCCAACCACGGCGAGAGCATTACGCTCCTTCTGCGATGGAAATTTCTTCGCCCAGTAAGGACTCATTTATTTCTGACGGTGAATCATTGCGCTAAGCGCTAAACAGTGCGCTGGCGTTTAATATTTTCAATTTATCACGGTTCCGGTGCCTAGGCGGTGCTCGTCTGCGTCCGATTGCCGGTCGTGACTGGGCGATAGGTCAGCGACGTGCATCTCACCAGATGCCCAAGATTGCATTCTCGCGCTCGAACGTGGAACGAAAGAAGAAATAATCCATACTATTTCAAAATTCACGATGTTCTAAGCGTGAAATGGGTGAGAGCGAGACAGAAAAGATGCTAAACCAACTAAGGTCAAAGTCACGGTTAGCTATGGCACAAGATTAATTACAAACTTATCGATATCTGGCGGAATTGTTTAACTCCTTGTTGGAAGGATGGCCGACGGCTTCATAAAACACCGGTGAGATTATTTATACGGCGAGGCTTAATCGCTGCGAATCAAACGAACTGACAGGGCGTTGAATATTAATGCATAATGCTGAAAATTAATTAACTCCAAGGATCGTTAGTCCGCGCGCGGTACACCTGCAACAGGGAGACTCTTCCAATCAGCCACATGCGAGAGAGGCTTAGAGATAAAATAGTTAAATATAGTAAGGGGGTTACCGTAAGCTGAGTGGCGTGGTCGATATGCTAATTAAGTATTATGAGTTAGATATATATTCATTTTCAACGATTTTGATAAATGGCTGTCTCGGTGGTTGAGTGGTAGCTGCGCCGGTCTTTACACATAATGGAACTGACACCAAATCTCATGCCAACTGGAATGCTAGGAGTAGCAAAGTGCGAAAATAATTAGAGCGAGCACGATATTCAAACCTTTCTCAAGAATGAAAAAATGGATTCACAACTCTTTTAAGAATCGCTTAAATTAAGCTTACTCTGAAGGAGTTGCTAATCGCCACAGAGATTTGAATCGCAAAGAGTTTTTAAGCACACAAGAGTAAGATTAAATATAATTAACTCCTTGTTGTTTCGATTGCAAATCAACTCTCAAAAGAGTTCTTTGCAAATCAAATCTCTACACCGGTAAACAACTCTCCCAGTGATTAATTAGAAGAGTAATAGAAATGACACCCAGAAAGTTGTTAAAACTCTTTGCGAGTCGATTTTCAGCGGAGCTGTTTAATCTCTTTGCAAATCGAATCTCTGTTGCGACTTACAACTCCCTTGGAGAAAGATCAATTGAAACGACTCCCAAAGTGTTGTTAAAAGATTCGATTCACAATGAGGAAAGAGTTAGAGCGAGTTGAATCTCTAAAACGAGTAGTTTTTATCATCTCTACTCAGGAGTGAGCTCAAGAGTAGCGCCAAAAGGCAAAAGCCAAAAATAGGATAAATAAAATATTTTGTCTTAAATGAGAGTGACCGAACGATCAAAGAAAGCTTCCAGGCGACTCCACTGAGAGCTGACCAATATCTTAAAAGAATTGATCTCATGTTGTAAGTTTTACGAGCACGTTGCTTTGCTGTTAAAAACAATGACACCATTTAATTAAGATTGTCGATTGATCCAATGTTCGAGCTAATGATTGGTTGACTTCTTTCTTCTCTCTCTTTTGAAAAACCCATATTCATGCCGTGCTGTACACATGATCGTAAGGCTGTTCAATTGAAAATCAATATTGTTTATGCTAATTGCGCTAATGGCTTATCGGCTTGCGGCCGTATTTAATTGATACTGATTTGTTTTCTCTTCCGCCCAGCTCGATGGTGTTCTGCTTTGTCGTTCCGTTCGGCTCGCTCCTCCATTCACAACGAGCTCCCGTGTCGTGTTCTTCGAGAAATTGTTTTTTTTTTTTGTTTTTCGTTTCCTCCGATACGATCCGCTTGGGGTTGTTTAACTTGCTCCTACCGTTTGCTAGAGTGCTCTCACTTGATTCCGGCACTGTTTACACGGGAGCCGTGCAGCATCCACGAGTGCAGCGTAGCCAAGATGCACCTTTGCACGGTTGTATGCGCTCGTATGTACTTCCCGGATCAACAGCCCAAGAGGGCTTAACCACCTAACGGGGGGGAGCAGGAAACGCAAATCAAGCGGGCAGCAAAGATATATGAAGTGTCTCGACTTCCTGTCGGTTTGCTTACCCTTTAACACCTTTACACACCCGTGAAAGCATCATCCGTGCCGTGCTTTTTGTTGTGGCATTCTGTGTAAAGCTCGTTTTTTTTTGCCTCTTATCCCATCCACTGCCACAGTGCAATGAATGGCGCCAGGACAGATTCTTGACAATTTAAATGTCTCTTGCTTGTATATCGGCGTTTTCCTTTGCCACTGCTCTTTTTTTTTATTAATACCATTATTGATTTAGCGAGATAGTCATTGACTGGCGGCATACAGCACCCCGTGACGGTACCGGGCAAAGGTTTGCAGCTTGCCGAGGGACACACGCGACAAAAGAGAAACTCGCCCATTAACCTTTTTCGTAAGCAATTGGTGGTAGTAATAGTAGTAGCAGTAGTTTATTGACAATTCCTGAGGGTGGTCGGAGTTGAAGAATTTGCGGTCTCCAGTTCGAACGATACTTTCTAGAGAACGTTGATGGTATCCTTACTGTTATGGTCGACGAAAGAGGAACAATAAGGAAGGAAAATGATCGTTTTAGTGTGCCCATCGTACTCAGCATCGCGGAAGTAAGAGTTCAAGGCCGACACTCGTTAGCTGGAGGTCACTTAATGTTCGAGTAACGGCCAATCCCGCTGTTTTAATATTCATTCCACGTCTCCCAGAAGTACCGTTGGCAGACCAGGGTGGCGAGAGTTTATTGCAGACAGATAAATGGAAATGATTGACAGACAGTAGTTGGTTTTCTTTTTTATGGACGCAATTATGACATTTCTCTCAAGAATTCCAAATGAAATGGTCGTATCATAGCGCATTGATGGAAGGACTCATTTATGACATGATATAAAGATATTCAAAGTTATTGATCTAGTATATTGCAATACTGGTGAGCAGGACTTGGCTATTTTAGTGCGAGTTAAGCCTAAGTAAAGAATACTAGCTCAAGACACCTTGAAGTTGGAGATCCCACAAAAGAAGAAGATACTCCTTTATACTGCTAAGGCAGAACTATTTTTGCACGATAAAAAACGTCTTTCAGATTTAAGAGAACTTATAGCTACTAGAGCGGTTCGGTGGCCGAGGACACCGAGGCGCCGGTCTTCTAGCGGACAGGACCGAGGTTCGAATCCCATTCATGCCGTTCCCCCGTACGCAGGACTGACTATCCTGTTGCAGGTACATTCAAGTCACGGAAGCCAGAAATGGCAGGCCAAGACCTCTCGAGGTTGTAAAGCCAGAGAAGAAGAAGAAGATAGCTACTAGAATCAAAATCATTTGAAGAATCAAAAATATTATGTACATTAATAAAAAAAACAACCAAGGCAAGTAGGCATGTTCACTATCAACCATCTGGTAAACAAACACTCAACCTCAACTTTCGACCATTTCGTAAAACCCACCCCAATCGAATCGATCAGATAACAGCGGCAAGGAATTCGCCAAATGAGCCAACCTGACCGTCATCATCGACACTAATCGATTCCGATTATCGGTCGTTAGGCTGCATTCGCATTTAAATATTTCAATCTGATAAAGCCGCTCGAGTGCGCTCTCATCCTCGAGTGGGGACGCTACCTAAGTGGACCCTCCAGAGGCCATCTGCGATCAACAATCGTCCAGCTGGGAGATGGTTTCACCGTCCAAAGTATCAATTACTGGACG
Organism: Anopheles culicifacies; assembly: GCA_000473375.1. Classification (NCBI taxonomy): domain Eukaryota; kingdom Metazoa; phylum Arthropoda; class Insecta; order Diptera; family Culicidae; genus Anopheles; species Anopheles culicifacies. Next base: position 5,202 of record AXCM01007513.1, on the reverse strand, counting down.
TTCGACGCGGTGTCAGACGCACGGTGCTTGATAACTGGATCCCAGTTCAAATGGCTCCAAGAAAAAGCATGTCCAGCGGGAGTAACGCTGTTGCTGCGCTAGTGCAAATCCCCCCCATTATACGAATTTCAGGAACCATCCTAATGAAGCAAAACTGGCGCGTAAGAAAATAATGATAATTATGCGCTGTGGTGTGCGCAGATCTGGGTGTTAATACGGGTAATGGTGAAATGATGGTGGCGCTTTGTTGACTGGCACCATCGAGACCCATCCGCAGGTGGCAGGTCACTCCGAAGTGGGGCTGTGTGTCACTGCGATGCTGCACGATAAACGGCTGCAATTATGCGGCAAATCATTGTCATTCATTGCTGGCTGGATTACGGATTCGTTCGGACGATTGACTGCCTCCAAGCTGCCTGGATGCTGCACTACAGGCCTGCGGGTTAGCGTGAATCGTTTGAGGAAATGAAAAATGAGCCGTACGGCGTCAAATATTCGAGGTCGGTCGGTGCAGCAACGGCGACCAGCCCCTTGATTGCCTGTCGCCAAACGATGGCATAGCGTGATCCATTCCAACACCCGGAAAAGTCGGTCACTAAAACACGCAAACACGCGCCGGTGCATTACTGAAATGGTTAGTGAGCTCCAGGAAATGAGGCACGCTCCCAGTGACCTCGACATGTCCGAATAGGAAAGAGGGTAGAAGAAAAAAAAAACGTTGCACAAATTCTAGAAATCTTTCGTTTCACTTCCCAGTGACACTTGAGGCGCCAGAGTTCGTGACTGTACGACTCGCCCCAAGCGCGTCTGCAAGCAAATGGTGCATAACTGTGCGGCACTAAACGTTTTGCCAGTTGATTTATGATTGGTTTGTGTGAATGTCGGATTAGCTTCACCGTTCGCGTTCTAAATGCAACGGATCACGTGCGCCAGGGGAAAAGAAATAAACATTCGATTTGCATACACATCAATGAGCAGATGACGCGACCGGTCGTGCCCTACCGATGCCGGCGGATTTCACTTTCCGTGCAGCTGTCAATGCATGAAGGATTGATCGGAGTAATTCGTGGAATATCTATACAAATAAATTGAATGCAAGCAAATCGCCAAACGCGGGCATGAGCGGACATGCGATTGTTGATGGTTCGACCATAAGGAATGAATATCTAGGAAGGAATTTTAGAATGTTCAATTATATTGTTTTATGTCAGAACTGCAATTTTTATTATTTGTAAGGCCTTATAAGTATTTGTAAGCAATTGTAACATTTCATATTTTTAAATATTACAAGTCAAAAACAATTATGCACTTTCCACGAGGATTAGGCGTGCCAGCTGTGTTGGAAGTGCATTTTAGTGCAAAACATGACTGCCAAACTAAAATGTTCCCATGATCGCGATCGGTTTAAAAATACCTCAGACATAATAACAGACCCCACACCTATTACCAGAGATCGTCTAACGGGTGGTGGTTTATTAGAAGTTAAAAATCGTGACGTGTAAAGTATTTTTACATGGTTGTTCTTTGCTATTTGTTCCATACCACCCATCCGTTCGCTACCATTCGCTCGGAAGTGTATTCCCGTTTGCGGCTCGTGTAGCGTAATCGTCTGGCGCGGTTAATGCGCATGCGAAACGTTACGCTTCGACGCTTGCGCATCACCGATAATGCCGCACACTAATCAAGCACAGTAAGATCAAGTTCAATGAAATCGACATTGCATCTTGTGGCACCTTAGAGGCTTGATCGTTCTCACGTGGGCAAACCTGTATGTATGGTTTAAGCTACCAGTTTTACACATCGATTTATGTGCGTGTTCAGTTTGCAACTTTTCATTCCGGTTAGTTGTAATAATTAAGAATGTGTGATTTATTCATCAAAAGTTTGAATGATTTCATTACAAAAAGAGAACAAAATGTACCTAATCAGAAATATGTGAGATTCGATAATTGAAGAGGGAACTGAGTATCAGAAACAAAATTAATTTAAAAAAACAACGACAAAATGGAGACAGCTTAAGCTAAAGAAAAAGCAGCATATACATATATGCTTCAATACTACATTCCGAGTAACATCTTCACGGTTGTTCCATGCTAGACGGTTTGTGGAATACATTTTTGAACATGCTTATCGACGCTTTGCGGATCCGCGATTCGAGCGGTTCCTGTGATGTCGTAGGTCTGGAGTCGTTGGAAGCTACGGACTCTTTGCGTGCCGGTTGCATACACCCCGGTTCCTTAGTCTGCTCCAAGTGTTGGCGAAGATAGCGTAGCTTCTGTGTTCCATCGGGCGGCTTGATAGTGAGCCGTATTGAGAGAGAGTCCTTCTGTATGTAACCGTTGTTAATTAACTCCTCGCGGCCTAAAAATGTTTTCCACCCGTATGGTTGCGTTGGCTGGATGGTGTACTCCAGCGTTTTTTTCACAATCTTTTTCGCGTTCTCATGCAACAGAGCGACCGTAAACTCGTACCTGTTATAGATAAAATGGCATGTTTCTTTTGCTTAGATCGACCTTATTAGCATCTGTGCCGTGTAACTTACTTATTAGGTATGCCGGAACAAAACTCAACAAAAATGCAGATGAATTGACCTTTGCATTCGCCATTGCCACCGGGATAGATTTGCAACCTCCATTGGCCACCGATATCATCACACAGAGTGTCAGAGTGTAAACAGGCGGCAGACCTGACAGCGTCAATCACGTTGCGGATGGTTACCACTTCATCCAAGCAGTCCGGATAGGCTATTCTGAAAGCGTTACATTACGTCACATTGTAATCATTTCTTTTGATTGGTGTCCTCAACAACTCACTTCTTAAGTTTTGCAACTTCGGTAGTCAGCTGTGTTGCTCGCTTCTCCAATATCCCATACTTATCGACAAGGTTAAGCGCACGGACGGAAAATTGTACCTCGAACCCATCGTCCTCAACAAACGATTCTTGCAAAGACTTTAGGTCGATGAAATGATTTTGACCCCAGCCTTTACGTAGCTCGAAGTAATCCTCCGCTTCATAGAAGTGATTTCTAGCCCGCCCTAGCAGCTCGATCGTATAGTGGTAATGCCCTTCGATTCCTTCGTATAGCTGCAGAAAAATGCTAAGAGATATGTTTTTTGCATCGTCAAAACCGCTCGGATGAACTTCTAAACGCCATTTCGAACCAATATCGTCGGTGAGTAAATCGGAATACTGGATTTCATTCGTTCGTCTAATGGAGGAGTATTTGTGCACCGTGAACTTCCAACTGGTTGGCTCAGGAATAAGATTACTGCATAGCAAACAAACGGCACAAGAAATGTGAAATGAAAGATTAATTTCCGACCTTGTGTTGATACGTTTATGTGAAAAGTTGCTGCGTTTTTTAAATTACCATTTAAAGCTGTGTGGCTTTTGGTTTAGCTTAACTGACTTCAGGCCTTTAGTAACATTTGCGCAATCCTGTTCGACTTTCGTTTGCTTTACTACGAGTTCTGCGGGAGAACTGTTCTTAAGAATGTCCTCGGCAGCTGAGATGCAAAGCCGATGATTACCCAATTTCTTGTTCAATATGTCCCTCCACGCATTGATCTCGGCTGTGCGGTTAACGCACTGCTGGTTGATTTCGTCCCGCTCTTGATTTGCCAGCATATAAACTGTTTTTATGAGATTTTTCCCAGTTTGCTGCAGCAGATTGGCCTGTTTTTCAAACTCTTGTTCAAGGCGTGATTCAGTTTCATGAAAGGAACGCTGCGTATCGAGCAGAAGCTTCTCTAAGCGCTGCCGAACTTTAGCTGGATCGTGCGTAGCTGCTGAGTCAGCATCGATGCCTTCAGCGACAGGTTTACACGGATAGAGTTGACTTCCTTCGAGAATTTTCACGAAATCGTCTATTCTGCACGAACACCGACAGGTCGGACAAAACGGTTCGCCGGTACGGTCTTCTGCCGTTTGTAACCAATGCCGAATGCAATTGTAGCAAAAAACCTTGGAACATTGAGCACATAGCCGAGGATCTTTAATATGTTCCGAACAGATTCCACATTCAAATCTCTCCTTCTCCGACTGTTGCACGCGCTGATCTTCTGAACCGGACGCCATTGCTAGTGGAGGTGGGCACTAATCGATTAATCGAATCGATCGACTAATGATAAGCGACGATTGATCTCGATCGTTCCAATCAGTTAGGCCAACGACCCAGATGTCCGTATGCTTATCACGAACGCTTCTCACTGAACAGCTGTTGCGACGGTATACTAATCAGTTGATAAGTTTTTTTGCACTTTATTGCTTGCACGTATGCAATGTATTAAAGGTTTTAAGCAAAAAAAAATAGATTCTTCAGCTATAACTTAACCGAAACGCAAAAACCGAACCAATACAACATGCATTGCACGTTGGACTGAAGTTTTGCAGCAGCAAAACTTGAGAGCACGACATCGTACACATTTTCCTTTCTCAGGAAAATCGCAATTGCTCTTAGGAAAATCTCGAGAGAACATAGAACCCCACCCGAGTGTGATCTATTTTCAGAAAATTCTACGACTGATCTCATGATGATGGTAGAAAACATGTCTCCTGCTATGTTTTGAGAGAAAATGAATCCAAATTAGAGTGTATGAGGGAAAAGGATCAACGTACAGTGAAGAGACAGATACAATGCTTGAGACGGTGTAATTCATACTGAGAATTTTTCAAAAGAGAGGTGATCTCAGCAACGGCAATGACTTTCAAAAGCCGTTGCACGATCAACATTCGCTGAATATAACGTGAAATCTATTCTATAAATAACCGTAGCGTCGAATTTGCTGTCCAACAATCAACAGAACCTTTGAAAGTATGCGAAATTCAGAACTGACTAATCACAAACGGCTTATAATGAATAAACCAATAAGATATGTGCATCATATGATTGAATTATAAAAACAAAACATCTGATACTGTACTAATCGAGAGCACTAATCAATGACGCCCCGTTAAACGAGATTTATTCAGATTTCATGAATGAGGTAACTGATAAGAAAATATTGAAATTCATCAGCAATTTTGAGGTATAAAAGATGATCCTCCGGACACCAGAAGGCACATTCGAGCTTTGGAGTGCAATCAAAGCATCCGGGCATCTGAGAACAACCGAACCATGATTGCGAAGTTACTTCTCCTCACGTTTGGTAAGTGATCTTCCTTATAACCAGCTCCAGCATTCACGGGATGGTTCCGAATAC
>AXCM01007512.1:0-16407 GCA_000473375.1 Anopheles culicifacies | reverse complement strand
AAATGATGCATTACGTTGCCGTTGCAGGAACGGCTAAAATGTCGGGAAAAAAAACAAATGGCTAAAATGTGGAATCGCTTTCTCGTTGCCTCTCGACGGTGGGTACGTTTGATATCAGCCCATTATTCTCGATTTTGCGTAACACGAAGTACAGCTTGAGTGCTGTAAACCATTCACATAATGCTTATTGAAGATGGCTCGTGGAAGCTATTGAGTAAATGCTGGTAGAGGAAATCGAATTTCAGCGCTGATGCATCACTGCCTCACTGTGTGCGGCGAATGGTGTATTTCCGTCTGCAAAACGGGAATAGTCAACTAGCTGGTGCGGAAGAAAACCTGGGAATCCATTTCACAGATCCCTTTCTTTGCCAAAACTGACGTCAACTAGGGTGGGATGGGGGCACGAGCACGAGCCGTCGGTGTGTGATGGATGCAAATCGTTATTATTTTCGGTATGGTTTGAAATAAAAATAAATTTTACTGCATTTTACTGGGGCGTACTGAGTCGCGTGGAAATAACACATTTTTCCATGTACCTCGGCGGGTCGTTGTTTGGTGATTTGATAATTTACATTCACGTACATCAACCAGCCACCCTGGTAGTGGATGTACTGGATAAATCACACCGTTTGCATTATTCTATCGCAGTTAGGGATGGGTTTCGCAAGGATACTGTCGTGTCTGCCTGCAACTCCATGTAGCGTATGTACGTTGAAAGGATAATCTGAATAGAGGGTTACCGTAAAGAAGAAGGAAAAAACAACCCCTTTCAGAACCTGTCGTCATGCCTCGTCGGCATAGCTTTAACCGCGGAAAAAAGGGCAACCTCCTTAACCGCCATCATTACGAAGCAAAGGTTTTGTACGAAATTTTTTTCTTCTTCGCCTCACCATCTGCTAAGCGCTAAATGGCATCCAGTACCAGCAAAAGGTTTATGTACTAACCGCCATGTTTATGACGTCGTCAGCACAAAAAGGAACAGAGCGAGGGTTTTGTATGTTGCTATCAGACACATCCTCCAAGACAACTGCAGCACTTTGGTAGTTGGTTAGAAGTTGTGCAACATTCCCATACCCATTCACCAAGTGTTAACACACACGAAACTAGCCATTTTTGAAGACCTCATTACCGTCAAACGGAGAGCATGGCGCACGTTCCAGTGCGTCTGTTTCCAGCTCGTCGAAATAATTGTCAACAGCTCAACAGCAAAGCAGCAGCACCGGCAGCCCTTAATGGTACCACAATGACGTTGCTGCTGCTGTCAAAGAATGGCTGCATTTTTTTCGGTTTTAATTACGCAACACGTTTTGTGGGTCATTCAACGATGAGTAACTCCGTGCGGAGTGGAATGCTCTTAAGAATCCGGCACACGAATGAGCGGTTGTGTGCGATAAAGATTAGGGATGTTGCCCGCTTTGGCAAGCAATTGCGATCAACAAAAGCGAAGCGGAACGAACATTTTGAAGTTTTTGATGGAAATAATTAGTGCTCTACATAATTGCATTTCTTTTCTTTATCTCTCAAACGATTGTACCTTAATGTTTGTATTGTAAAAGATTTTACATGAAATACACACACAATCCGACACATTTGCTGTAGCCGTAGAAATTGCATCGTTAGGGTGAATATTTGTTGAGCATGGTAGGAAATAGCTTTCCCAAGCGCCAGAGCTTCAACTTTTCGTTGGGGCATTGAATTTAAATTTATTATATTTTCCTTGAAGATTAGCTAATGAGTTATGGGGTTTCTTTGGGAAAGGGGCACCAGCTGGGTGGTTCGTGTTTCCCCGGCTTTTCGGCTACCCAAATCAGACCCGTGTTTCGTGTACGGTCAACGCTCAAGAATACTCTGCCCAAACACTCATTAAATCAACGCTCACACTCACACACACTAGCAAGCGCCCCTATCTGTGGCGCCCATAGCATTGAACAGCACTTTGGTGCCGTTGTGGACGCACATGGTTGTAATTGGAAAAGTTTAGTCTTATTTGATTTCATTAGCAAAAATGCAAACAAAGCACGACCCGGAGATGCTGGCCCATTGGTCAGCGTAAGTAGTGGCTCGTGTATAAATTTGTCGAAATACATCGGTCCGGTCAAAAGCTCAAGGGGTTCAACCACCGTCTGTAACATGACAACTTTGCTGAGCGTATGCTTTAAATTGTTGGTGATTAAAATTGGAAACCCCTTGTACGGGTACGGCGTGAACTAACCAGTTAGTTTAAGTCTGTAAGTTTTAGTAAAGGATTATCAAAACACCATTCACACGTTTTATTGCGATTTTACATCGATGACCACAAATAAAAGCTCAATTTAGTGGATTGAGTCCCATTTTGTAGAAGGAAAACAGCAAAAGAAGGGCGTGTACAATCGATTTAGCTTAAGGTAAAACGTCACCCAAATGTTTACCAATAAATCAGGATGATAAATGGTGAAACTTGATATATCTGTCCATTTTGTGGCACAGCGGCGGAGGGGTTGAAACCAGGGTTGGCAAATGTGATTTTCGGTGCATGTTATGGTTTGTAAATTCGGTTACGCTGTGGTTTGCGTTCGGGTAAAACTCGTTCAGAAAACGGTTACAATGGAGCATTTGCGAATAAAAAACCCCTTCAAGCAAAACGAGCCAAAAAATAATGTGTATATACACCCCTTAAGCTTAACCTCCAGCGTATCTAAAATTGTTTTCCTTCACGAGGGGGGAAAAATCACGTCCGCTGTGCCGATGCTCCCGGTTTTCCTTGCTCCGTTATTTTTGTTTTCCTTCGTTTCGTGTTCACTGTGTTTGTCAAATGTTTTCTCCCATTTGAAACCCTTAAAGTCACGCTTCATTTCTTACGTTCACCCTTTCTTTTTTGCTCGTGTCGTGTTTGGATTGTTGCTGCGTTGCGGGCCACCTCTGTGAAAATAGTAGTTGTAAGCGTGACTGACGATGGTTACGACTTCACAAACGTTCCTTTTCCGACCGCCTTGCTTTTCTTCCCCCAACCCCCACCCACCCCTTCGTAAAGGATGATCGTTATTTTCCGTTAAATTCAACAGCTTCTTGTTTTTGGCTTTCGTGTACGCAGCAGAAGAAGCAATTTCGTAAGGCACCAATGTTTTATGGTCTATTTTCGTTTCACACTTTTCCTTCCGGCTAGACGCAACGACGCGACAGTACTCGGTCGCGGCAAGGAATCCATCCTAGCGCGAAGGTGTCGGTCGAGATTTGTCATCTGTCGATGGTGTGTGGTGGGTGCAAAGCATCCGTTCCATCTCATACGCGCAGCGCTCTCCTTTTGAGTCGGCAACAGTATCGATAGATTGAAACTTCACAAAAGGGAGAACGTTTTCTAAGCGTTTCGTTAAAAAAAAGGGAACCACGGCAAGTGGTGAATGCTAGGAAACTTTTTGTACAAGCACAAAGTGTAAATAGCAAAAAAACGCACACAGCAAACAGTTGTGGGCGCGGGAAACATCCGGCGAAAAAAAAAAACATTTCTTTTCAACCATTTTAAGGCTTCAAATGGTGGCTGGGTAAACAATAAATCGTTGAAATCAACAAAAATGTCTGTCCGGGTCCGGTATCAACATGTAGCGCAACAAATAAAAAAAAAAAGGAAAACAAAATCGTGCCCGTGTAGGCGTGCGATATTTATTTTGCGAGCAATTTATAACGCACTTGTGTTGATTCGAGATGATGGTGATTTTATTTTTTTCGTTGTGTTGTTTAAGTGTAAACGTACAGGGCAATATGGTGGTTGGATAGCTAATGGTGCGTAAATATGTGTAATGTAATTTTATGTTAGCTTTATGCTTGCAAATTAATTTGCTTAATTGCAAACCTCACTCACAGGTTCTTAAATACAACGTTTTAATTTTAGGGCACACAATCAAAGTTTTTTTTATAAAATGAAACTAATGTTGTGTTTGTTTATTTGTGTAGCTTATATTTCCGTCTGGAAATAAGCGGTTTTTTACAGATCTTTTGGTTCGAGGAGATATTTTTTCCACCTAACACAAACACACACAGTGTGCTGCCAAAATGCCTGTTCGCGTGATTGGAATTTTCAAAGAATGTAATTATCATTACGAGCAATCCCAACCGATTTCACACTTTGGTAAGCGAGTACGGTAATAAAAGTAAAATGGTAGATGCCAGCTACAGCGACACATTTGAAATGGAATCCACCAGTCCAGCAACGTCACATCAAAGGACGTGGAAAACGTGGATTTTCCATCAAAACGCACTTTATACATTTTCATTGCGCAGGATTTATTTTTCTCTTTCATTTAGGAAAGTTATCTATAAAAGTGGGGGGGTAAAAAGTTTGCCCTCTTCACAACGGCAAGCAGAAATTGTGTCCACGTGTTTATCGAAGAACAGTGCTCTAAACACCGTCCCGGGCTGTGTGGCTCCAGCGATCGAGCCAATCGCCCATCGATGGATATAGCTGATTAAACATGGTGAACAATACCACACATCCTTCAGCATTCGGGGAAACGTGTATTTTTACCATCTCGGATGCTTACCGTCTCGGCCGATCCATCCGTTGTGACACGTTCACCGAATCGGTACCGACAGCAAGAAAATATAAAAAGCCCCAAAAAGGGGAGACCCGTAGGAAAACAAGCATCATATCTTGCTACCGATTGGGGGTTGGATTATTGTTTGAATTGAATTGCGAGTAAATATGGCAGGAAATCGATGCCTGTCGTGCCGTGTGGGGGTGTGGGGGTTGCAATGTAAATATTTCATCATTTCATTCACCCACTTAGTTGTTGCCGAACGGAAGACGGACGGACACAGTGTCGAATGACAGTCGCACAATGCACTTGACAGGCCCCGTTTATTCGCCGCTTTATTTTGTCCTTTTTTGTGTTGGTAGTAATTTTTATTTTTCCTAGTGTTGGGAGTTTTGTTTTTGCCGTCAACAGGTATTATAATGGCGAGGAAAAAAAATAGATTGTACCGCAAAATAATGGTATAATTTATTCAAGGGGATTGGTTCACGCGAAAGAAATGAAACGATTATCCATTTTAATTAGATGACTGATAATGATAGCATTAACATTAGCTTAAATGATGGTTGCCATTCATTATCAATTATCGCATCATTTCATGACCCGTAAGCTCGCCCACTTTCAATTAGATCACCGATTGGGTTAATTATTAACGAGTGCGCATAAAAATGTTTGCGCTGTTGCTGCCATTTTGATTTGCGATAATGCACATCAATAATAGTTGACGTTACAAATGGCGCGCTGCCCAGGCGGCTTATGCGGATTCGTTTGAAACCGCACGGTAATGTGCGATACTGCTCCAACTGTCAAAACTGTCAGATCGATGAAGGACAAGGCTGCTATCGTAGATTGACAGCTGGAGAAATGTTCCCGCTTTCTTTCTCTTCTGCCGGCGCACGGCACATCCTGCCGGGAAGATGAATTATAAATATTTCACTGTAACAAGCAACAAATGAAGCTCGGTGGCTCATTTGGGCTGAGCAGCTTTCGGTTTGGTGGGATTAAAGAGTTATGCAAAAGGCGAGTGATTAGGAAAACCATGATTGCCACCACGCTTCCTGTCCAACAACCTTGGGGGTTGTTTTTGTTTGCCAACCCCGTAGAAAGGGGGAGATAAAAATAGAGTAAAGTTCATTTCTGCTCCAATTAGCATCGAGCATCTTGGAGACGACGTTCCACCCGTACTGGTTGTGTACGACTTGAACGGCGGGGCGGATTTTCAGCTAGCAAACAAAAATAATGGTTGAGGGTGTGGTCCATTTTCCACCCATTCCCAGTGACTGGCCCTGACCGTGACAGACACGCAAAACAAAAAAGGAAGCGAAACACAAAATCTCCCTCTCGGTGTGGGCGAAATAAGACAGATTTCTTTGCACTTGAACGCACTCAAGAGCAGCACGATAGAGTGTGTGTGTGTGTGCCCGCGTGTGTGTTTGTGTGCGTGGGGTAAAGTAATGGGTGCGAGTCGAGCAGAAATTTGCATACCGAGAAATGAGATTTCCGGAAAGTGGAAAGTGCGAATGCCGCTGGGAAATTTCACTCAATGCTTTTCGTAGAGTTTCTCTAACACCCTTCCCTTCCCGCCTTTCCTCTCCCTATCCCTTCGGGTAGTCCAAGTAAGAGGAAGACAACGTCAATTCCCTGACACCGTGTCCTGGCTGGCATTGTGGAGATACGACAGACAACAGGGATACGTACGGCATGCCCCCGGGAACCACCGGAAGCTCCTCTTGGGGGGAAGGAAAGTGTGGAAAAATCATTTGGCAAACGGTTTCTCTTACACTCACGCTGTCAATGACGGGTAGAATGATTGAGCCACTGTTCTTCCACTTTCTCACGGCCACACCACTGGGCTGGGCGGTGGTAAATTGTCAGTCAAGTGAAAATGTGTGGAAAACGACAGGTCATTTTCGCCGAGTGACACAGGACGCGCACACTGTGTTTCTCCGGTGGTCGGCAAATTGAATCGCACCGGCTCGGCCGGGAAGTCCACAAAAAACCAGGCCCATTAGCAGGAAGCAGTTCACAGTGCTTATGCAAATCACGGCCGCCATGTTTGGCAAAAGGGGGTTGTAATGAGTGGCGACGCTGAACGCATTGTTGAATTGCAAAATTTGTTATTTCCAATGATGTTTGAATGGGCTGGCGTGTTTTTCTTCTTCCAAACGGGAGGTTGCTTTGCTATTCCTCACTACAACATTTCGGAGAAATGTCCCTTCGGTGGTTTATGCGTTACTTATTTTTTATCTCTCCACTTACCCGTCGTTAACTACTTGCCGGCGAGATCCATTAACATTCTGTTTGCGTTCGTTCGTTGTGTCATTTTAATGCTACCGGCAACCATTTTGACGCATTCTTCTTTTGTACGTAGTTTTTTCCTCCCCGCGGTGACAATGGCGGGGTTGCCTGGGTGACGATAATAAGCTTTCTGCGAGTTCTGCGAGTGGCGAGCCATAAACTGGATGGGGTTTTTGCTTCGCTGCTTTCGGTTTGGGGGGTGGTGGTATAAAAGCATTCCGTGGGCGAAGTATAATGCATTGTTTAGAAATAATTTTATTTTATATTTAATTAACCCTATGATGCTATTACATCTGCATGATGGGTGGCGTGATGAAACAATAGAAATCGCGCGCTACTCGGGCAGAAACCATCGCGGAAATGTATATGTTTCCATAAAATTTTACAAGGTGCTTTTGGGCACGGACACAGCCCAACTGCGTGTTCCGTTTCCAAAATACTCAAAGAATAGCAACTAAAAAGCATAGCAAAACATGTGAAATTTACTACCACATACAGCTATTTTGAACAAGTTTCGATATTTTTTTTCTTCATGTTTGCCTTTCGCTATCATAGAAAACGGGTCTATGGTACGACCCGTTCTATCGGAACACATGGTAACGGGCGTAGCGTCTGCAACCGAGTCCCAGCGCTATTTAGCTCCGTGAACATGAAACTAAGCTAAACCATCCTCGAGCTGAAAATTTCTCTTGCGACTCACTCGCTTACTGCACGGTCGCTCCGTCCCAGCGGCACTTTGGGTGTAACCGATATGGAGCAGACGCTGAAATGATGCAGCTGGCACTAGTCTCGCTAACGGATGGGGAAATCGTCCCGTCAATGGGAATGGTTCCTGCTGCTACCCAGTCGTAGGAATTATTAATGAAATGGTTAGGTTGTTTGGAGTTTGGAGTTTGCCGGTCCCAAACGATTCGCTCCTCTCCATTAATCTAATGTATGCCGAGAGTTTATGCATCGTCAACCGCTGAAACCCCCCGTTTGGAGCTAGGAATGAAAAGAAGCTTATTAGCGAGGTTACAGTTCATTTTAACAGCTTATTCAAAGGATTTTTATTGTTTTCATGCCGCTTGGCGTGGTACGCGTACCGTACCAATCGACAACTTCACGGGAAAAACCCCCTGGAACCCACGGGGGAAAGTAATAAATAAAATTAATTCTCCTTTTCGTTCGCTTGCTCTCTTGCCTTTCCTTGTCGAAGCATGTTTGAAGAGTTTTACAATCTTCAACGGAACGGGCAGGTCAATTATGATGTACGTACTGGAGCAATATTTTCGTTGGCGTGGTTGTCTTCGTTCCCATGTCATGCTGGTTTGCTGTAAGCGATACGTGGAAAAAAGGGTCCGTTGTTTTTTATGAACCATTGCTTCGTGAAAGCATTTTACAAGAGCTTTTTTGTCGTTTTAAAAGTTGTCCGTTATTTTTCCATGAACCTGTTTCTTGGTAGAAAAACATCGGAATAATACATTTGTACGTGAAACGCTGAAATTCTGCGTAGATGTGGTTTTTTTGTTGCATGTTGTAATAATGTGTTGCTAATTTTTTGTCTTTCCCAAAAAAAGGAAGATTTTTGGTATTAAAATTTCATAAAACTTGCCCTACGCCATGCAGGGAACAATTCTATCACCAAATGACTATTTTTTCTTCTCATACGATCACGAGAATGAATGATGGCTTAATGAATTTTAAATGTAAATCCGCTCGTTCGAGAATCGAGCTTTGCTACCTTGGCTAACCTTCAGGAAGTATTCAACAAACGGTGCTTCGGTGTGTGTGTGAGTGTACCTTGGTAAAGTAAACGAGATTTATCTTCGCTACCGGAACGAGTCAATTTGGCAACGAAGCGTGAAAATGGGATCTTAAAAGCAATGGCGGCTGGGGTGTGTGGCGTGGGGTTTTTCAAGACCCAGTACCAGCTGTGCGACAACGACGATCGTCCCTGGGGGACAATTTGCCACACAAGGATAATCAGTGTGTTTCTTCCGGCGTTCCCACCGAACAGGGGGAGAGAAAGGCAGGGGTGTGCGTTAAAGCACTTCTAAACGAGTTCCATTGTTCGGCTTACAGCTCATTACAATGGCGATAATGATCGCGATGCGACCCGTCCCGTAAATGCTAGAAGGTTACACCGGAAGGTAGGCGGAAAGGTCTCCTTATGCGGTTGCGAGTGGTTTTGCCGCACGTGGGGCTAATGAAGCGATAATTTTTCCCCTAAGCGGTGCCGATAGTAGGTACATCATGGAACAAACAGAAGGTACCGATGGTGACATTTTCCTTTAGAAGTTGTTTTTTCGTGTGTTATCGCATTACAAGGCTTCTTTTGTGGTTTATTTATCAATATAAAGCCGATTTATTTACTGGAGTGGCGCCACAATCGGAACTTCAAATGATAAATTAAACGTCATGTTAACAGATAGTATACATAAGTTGAATATATGTGTTGGCACTGGTAGGACGTTCACGAGCCAGTATTGAAACCATAAATTTATATTCCTTCATTTGTGCCACACGACCCCCCGGTACGGAGAATACCCAACAAGCGGCCTCACATTTTGCCCATAAATTTCTAAATATTTCTGGGGTTAAGAGTGCAAAATGGTGAACAGGGAAGTGACTGCGGCAAGATGTACAAACAAACAAACAAAATATTCGCGATAACAATCTGTGCCTTTCGCGTTCAAGTTGCTACCCGTGAAAAGGGCTACGCTTGCTTTTTGTTACCCTTTTTTTAGGGGTGAGTTCGCTACCACTACGGCAGCAATCTGGTCCAACTCGCATCGCATATGGTTTTCTGTTTTTTAGATCCGTTTTTGGCGGTTGGTTTCCCACTCGGGTGACCAAATTTGTGGCCTATAAACGGGCGCCCAAGCGTGCCGAAATGGTGAACGTTCGTTGCGTTGCGCTGTTCAAAATATAATCCGTCCCATATGGCGATCCATGCTCGCGTATAAATTCCACCAAAAACTCGAGCAAAGCGAGTCTGCTCAGGGGTTTCTGTCTGCTTGCAAAGTGGCACACCCTACTAAATTTCGCTCACAGTCCTTCACCAAAAACCACACAGCTGGTCAGTTAGTTCGCGAGGGACTACCCTTTAAAACACCGCCCAGACTAGAAAGCGGTCAGCAGCTGTCAACGCAGAGGTCATCGAGGATTGATAAAACCGCAGTCTTCGGACACGGTAAACCGATGGAGACGTACGTGCTTAGTTTATTTGACCAGCCTGCTCACTTGTCCCGTCCAGTGCATCCTTTTTGCATATCGGTGTGCATAGGCAGCTTTTCCGCCGTGCGTGCGTGTGACAACGAGAAGCTGTGCTCACGTACCGGTTCGGTACGTTTGGTTGGCCACATCCGGCAAACTACCAGCCAATGGTCAGTTTCGCGCAAATCATGCACTGTCAATAACTTAAATATCCCCTCTGGAAGACAACACGGATGGACCATGGTTGACTTTCATTGCTGTTTGTGACGAAGCGTTGATTTGGTGACTTTGGTTGTACTTTATTAAGTGTGCGAGGGGACATCAGAGTATCTGAGTACCTAGAACAACACGTACCGGGGTTCGTTCTGTTCGAAACGCACATCTAATCGTGTGGGGAATTCTTTGCATGAGTGACATTTTAATTAATTTGTAATCATTCGCGCACACGTGCCAATGTGGAAGCAACGGTTCACTGAATCGCAAATGAAGTGTGCATCGAAATTTTGAATTTCGGTTGGTCGGTTTACTAGTTGGGGTTCCAAGTATCATTCAATTGTAACGTGTGTAAGGAGTCAAGGTTAGGAATCAACTCCAAAAATAAATTAACCACATTCTAATAGGACATCTGGCACGTAGATCAGGACAGTAGATAATTCTTCAATTATGCATTAAACATTAATAAGGATAAAGAGGGATGTATCTCATCCCAGTTCCTACAAAAGATCTATCACGTAGACAAATGCCGTCCATGAACGAAAGAAGTATGTATGACTGATAGGAAGGAAGCAAAATCCCGATAATGAGAAAGGAAACTTGCAATAAAGCAACATCGGAAGTGGGCATGTCTAACCCCAGTAGTCGATATAGGACAAGACCAGATTGAAAGGCCCGTTGCTAACCTGAGAGGAAAACAGGGGTTGCATACTCCTAGGTGGACATCACAAAGCCTCCTGGAAGAAAGAGTTCTGAGCTCTGACAATCAATCTGAAAGATTTGTAAGACTTGAACATGACATGTTCCAGATGGGCACTGAAAGAAAGTGTGTCATCTAGCTATACTCCCAGGTTTTTTTTTTCTTTATATGTTACTCGCCATATGACGGTGTCATCTTATGAAATCTTTCATGTGAAATGACACAACATTTATGAGGACAAATCACAAACCCATTGTAACGACACAAAATAAAGAAAGTCACCAAGGAATCGTGTGGAGGAAACAGTAAACATCAGACGAACTTACAGGAAATTAGACTCCGAGGATATCGAGGCATAAAGTAGATAGTCATCGGGCCAAAGTCATGGAACAGAGGAATTTGAGAGAAGCCTGCACAAGAGTTGGAAAAACAGAACGAGCCTCTAACTCTATACGATCTGCCATTAAGATAGTATTTGAACCCCAAGCTCAAGCATATTAAGTTTGACCATCAAGACACCCAGACTGTCAAAAACCGTCCTAGAAGGCTTAAATGCTACATCGGTTTTGTGGTTGGAATTAATATTCGCAAAGCCAAGGATGCAGAAGGTTGAAGGAAGTTAAAAAAAATTGAGGTTATTTGTGTCGTATCTTGATTACAGAATTTTTTTTCAATTGAAAGTTTAAATGAGTAAGAATAGTTTGAAAGAGCGCTTTCATGCTTTTCTAGATTGCAGAGCTGAGGTTCAGTGTGAAGAAGTTAATTATTGAAGATAATTAAAATACGTCCAAATAACGTAGCTGTTCCTTATTCTTGTGTATCAACCTAAGAACGAAAAGCTCATTTGCTCGTTTTTTAAACTCTTCTCTATCTACACATACACACAGTTAGCACCGGAAACATAATTGGTTTGTTTTTTGTTTCTTCTTCTAACTTGCTGGTTGTGGGAGGAAACACTTTCGCCTGTTTTGCCACCGTTGCCTAACGATATCACATGCAAATGTAGACATACTGACTGAATCTCTTTAACCGGTTCCCGGTTTCGTCAGCATTTCATGGTGCTACTACTCTATTTGCTTCTCCATCTGCAATTCATTTGCGTTCCTGTGCAGTGCCTTCATGTTACATGTGAAATTAACAGGAAAAAAGAAGAAACAATCCGAGACCGCGTAGCAGTAGGGGTCGCTCAGCAAGCAGCGCGCTGTAATGATGATTTATACTATTTACATTTTCTTCATCCGCTTGCATCCTTTCATCCCGGGGAAAAGCGGTGTGTGTGGGTTTTTTTTCGCACACCAGCAACTCCCTACATGTGAGTTGACTTCCCTCCCCCGTTAGGATGAGTTCCTTCACTGGAGCCGCTTCAAAACTGGACCGGGAAAAGTCAGGCCACAGCAAACATCCTGTCGCTTACGGACCGGGGCAAATGTTATTAATTTTAATGTATGCAAAAGCTCATTCGCGGTTCTGTACGGCGTGTGCGGGAGTTTGGGCATTTTCTTTGCGCGAGTCGCTGGTCCAGTGTACATGGTGTACGCGCGTACCTGCCCCGACAGGTTATTACGTACTTATGCTCTAATTAAAGCTGATATCAGCCTGAAGTTGTTAGTGAGTGTGCAAACTAGCGCGATAATAAGATTACGACAAGACGCTCCGGGGGGGGAGGATGTTCCGGTATTTTGCCACCATCGATGCGCTTGTCGTGAGCGCTGTTGGTCGTTGTCTGTTGGTTGGCGACATTTTGCCTCCCTTTTTCCGGTCTGCGTTCGTCTCATCCGGTCTGCGTTCTGCACGTGCATGGTGGAGAAAGATATGCAAAGCAGAAAGAGTACGTAAAGCAAGTGAGATGTTTCTTTCGCCATTAGCAGTAAAACGGCGGAGCGCATTATGCATCGTTTCGGTGTGGGTTAAGCATAGTTTAAGAGCGGCAAATGGGCTTTAAATCGATTTTGTGTCCTTCCGCGTGTTGAGGTGGACCTCGGTAGTGACCATTAAAACGGAAGAGCAATATATAACACGTCTCGCTGGTGTGAATGCAATACTTCAGTCTGTTTACTTAGTCATGGTGACGATGAGGAAGGTCCGTTAGTGCAATTTAATGAGGAGCCTAAATGACCGCTTGTATGACTACACTTTAAACGAAACAAATTAAATGTCCTTTTCAATGCTTAAACATAAATGCTGTTTGAGACGAATGTCCACTATAGACTCATCGTTCGTGACAATATTTATCTTCCCATCACAAGTGCTGTTGCTCGTTTATGATAAATTAGCATTGTTGTTAAATATTCATACGTTTGTTGATTAATTTCCTTTCGAGCAAAAGAACGAAAAAAAAGCAGAATAAACCAACTTTTCAGTCGTTGTACATTTAATAGATGCATAGCATTATTCTGGAAGCCACACAAACATTCACTTATCCCTCTTGCGCGTGTAGTAAACTCCAGTCCGGTTAATGTCCTGTTTATCTTGCCCAGCCTTCGTGTGGGCTTCACATATGTTTGCGTGCATATAGAACCGACGAGATCTCTCCCCCACACCCCCACACGAACGGAACAAATGATCCCGCGGCCATTTCTCAGAACCCACACAAACACAGACACGACGAATGAACATCATTTCGTGTCGATGTCACAACCGGTTGAATGGAGGCGCTCGGTTCGCCGTTGGCATGCTTGTTCGGCGAGCTGACAGCAACAAATGGACAAAACATAATTAATAGCACACATTCACGACAGGCCAGATGTCGGACTGTGGTCTTCGGCTTCCGATTCTCATTTGGTGCCTGCTCGCTATTTTTATGTTTTTTTTTTTTTTTTTGGTTTTGTTTTGTTGGTTCCATGTTACTTCCCGCCTTCGATGCAATTAGCTCACCGTGCGTTGGTGTAGGGAAATGTAACGGACGGCATCATAATTACGATAATAAACTTACAAACATTGGACCATTGTATTGCGTGGCTGTGGTGGTCGAGCCTCTTGACCAGATTGTCATGTTTGCGTTGATCCTTTGTTTTAATGTATTCATTTATTCAGTTAAAATGTTTAAGTTGTGCTATTAAACAGTTGATGGTTTTAATTTGAAATATTTCATGTCAGCTTAAATTTATGATTTCTAACCTCTTTCTCTTTATTTTTTGTTGCAATATTTCTAATTCATTTTAAAGACTTCTGCTTTAATAAAATACATTTCTTCGCTGTGCTTCGACTGCATGCTTAAGATGGAACAATAAAAATCTTATCCACGCAAAAGAAAAAGGGTAAATATCGGCCATTTCATGAATTTCGAATAGCTTTAGATTTCCTTCCGAGAATCAGTGAGATGCTTGAGATTGTTGGAGATGCTATCCAATAGAGAGCCTTAGCGTTGTAGTTTCCTAGAATGGTAGAGGACGGTACACGTTGAAACCTCAAAATTAAACAAGACACTTCAAATTGGTTCGCACACCAAACACAGTAGAGCTGCTCTGCTGTTAGCTTTTCATCCGTTTCACGTTTTAGAACGCTGTATTTGCACTGTAGTGCTTCACCGGCGTCGAATCTTATTGCATATCGATACGATCAATCGGGGCGGGGGAGAAGATTTCGTGATGGCAAACGATACCAATCAACAGCAGGCGGGCAATGATTGGAAACAAGTGCTCGAGTGCATCGTCGGGTGGTGGGAGTTTGAAGAACATGCCGACGGCAACGTCCTCACTCCTCGCAAGGTGCAGCTTGCGAAACGTGAACGAAACAGATAACAATGTGCAAGTTTTGTTCGGCTTAATTTCAGCGCAAAATCGATCGCTCGAATCCATAAAGTTTTCCTTTTTGGCTAAAGTTGTGCTTTCGTTGTGGGCACTCACACTCACACGTTCGTTTATGCTTGGGGCGTTCATTTGCCCCCCCGAGTTTGACCGAAACACGAAATCAGCAGCAAACCATTCCAGTATCATCTCGTATGATTGATGAACCGGCAACAAATAACCGGACCGTTGGATGGCTAATGGTTGGAAGGGCACATTGGGATGGGTGGATCGTTCCTATCGAACACAACGAAGTGGCACGTGGCAAGACGTGGCGTCCGAGCGCAGGCTACAACAAACTGAACCAAAAAATAATCCCAATTCCTATAGTACCTTCTTCAGAAAAGTTTTTTCTCCTCATTAAAGGGCGAGTGAGTGTGGGACTACTAATAACGATGAGTTGAGAGATGGTGAAAGAACCCCCAAGGGATTAGATATGAACAATACGTTCAGGCAAACTGTGTTAGAGGGAGGTTAACCCCTTGATTGGGTTAAAATTTTTATAGCAAGAAAGCAACCTTATGTTGGAGCTAAATTGGATACAGTGTGGGCTAAAAACGCACACAACACAAAAATAATCGCATTAAGCATAACCCACCACGAGTGGAGGTTCATCTCATTATGGAGCCGTATTAAGTGGCAAACACAAAAAATAAAACCCCGTCCTTCAAGCCTTGTTAGGGGCGAATCGCATGGCCGTTGGAAATAAATCCTTTTAGGAAAATAAAAGCATTATTTTCGGTCAAGTTGGTCCATTTTTTTCTTCTTAACCTTAACAAAACACATACATTTATGGGTGGAAGGAAAAAATGTGTGTTGTAAATGACAAATACATGCAACAATATCTCAAAAGCAGTGGTGCTCTTCATTATTTAAATAAAGCCACCCAACCGTACGCACTTGTCTTTATCAAATATCTCAACTATTTACATACAGGGTCCCCAACGATGGCAGGCCGGCACTACTGTGTGTAGGCCGTGACAGAAACTGTGCACCACCATTTGCTGACAGCGAGAATCCATTCTGCCCGCCCATCGATCCCTGTGCCCCCTCCCGCACTCAATCGCCCTGTTCGCAACGTGGTGAGTAACATTTTCCAATTATCCTTCCACTTTACCTAGCACCACTTCCCGCGCACCCGCTTCCCGAACATAACAGCGCAGACAGTAGGACAATCTGTTGCAAATGCATTCTGTCAGATAAAACCACTCAACCATACGACCAAACCGAGACGGTGTTCATTTTTTGGCTGAAAAAGGTGACTGTGAAATGGTACCCGGGGTGGATTTTATTTTATATTCTTTTTTTTTCTTTTGCAATGGCATTGTTCATCCTGATCCACTTCTGCTGCTCGGTTTTCCATTTCCTTTCCGATGGAATTTATTGGCAAAGTGCTTCGCCCATCCGTCCGGAGCAGGGAAATGATGGCAAGCGGCTGCCGTTGGCTTTGGCCGGTAACGAAAGATTTATTTTCCATTTCTGATAACAACTGTGCATCACCGGGAAAGGATGTTTAATTTCTATTTAACAAAAAAAAACGAAGAGGGAAAGAAAAAACGAACCGAAGCAAAGAACGACAAACGATGTAACATTGTTGCACTTGTTCCTGCTTGCCGGTGGAATCGGTGCAGTGAATCGTGCTGTGATTTACTTAGTTGTTAAGTGCTGCTCAGTGGAACATTGTGCAAGTTTAAAACGGGTACCGGCA
>KI424581.1:2030-15056 GCA_000473375.1 Anopheles culicifacies | reverse complement strand
AGCACACAGGGTATATAGTGCCGAATTCCAAAAAAAGAGCTACACACTTTTCACAGCACTAAAAAAACACTCGAATTTAAGAAACTTACCACATAATAGCCGCAAATAGTTTGTGCTGATAGATTGATAGTTTTCACGGCTGCCCGCCCGGCGAATGTTACGCGGCTGCGGACCACATACGCGCTCGTTCGGTTCGGAGGCTGACACAAGAATGCTCGCGTGACGATAGGTTCGCACTGAACATTGCAAGCGAGCGCACGCACACGACCATAAACTGCTCGACTTTTTCGCGCAAATATGGTAGCGCGTACATTTCCAGCACACACACACACTCACCCAAAATAAAACCCTTCGGCGAAACATGTCAAAACCCGTTTGTGCCAACTAGTGATGGGTGTTAGTTTTAATGCAAATCTTAAAAATATTCTTGTATGTAAATAGTTACAAAATTAGTAAATGGGTTTAATAACTCAATATGCTTATATATAACACATTTGAACGTGGCGTAAGATTTCGTATGATTTTTTTTTCTCTTTTGTTCTCGTAGAATTTATGTTACGAAACAATTATTACAGCGTTTAAATGAAAACAAAGAAATAATTTAATTATTATACGTTCAATATCCACGAGCATGTTTAGATTTGCACAATTAGTGCCCCTCAACGTTTTGGGCAACCGTTGGTTGTTCGTCCCGAGGAAGAAATCACAGAGAACAGGATCCCGCTATTACCGACATACGGTGCTGTCCGGGGTCCGGCAAACCAGCATCTGGACAAAGCATTGTATCTTAGTAACTCGTATTGGATGATTCTACGATAAGAATTGAGGGTACATACGAGGATCTCCGTGCTTCCTTCCACTCTAGAGTATACATTTTGGTGCACCATACAGATAAACTTGGCGCGCCGTTTCTTTTTTAAATCTTTGATAGCGTAGAATCTGGCCAGGGAAGCAAATTGTTTTTTCTTGTTCCAGGCTAATGATCATCCTGTGGCTACCGATTCATTTTGTTGGTGAAGATAGAAAAACATCACCAGATATCAGGGATCTAATTTGAGAATAGGAGGTAGTGTTCGGCCAGAAAACTAGCCTTGAAAACAAAGCTCGGCATTGTTCTATCCAGGCAACTGTTGAAATCCGTCTTACACGCACACGTCCAAATCGAAGCGATGGTTGGTTTTCCTTTAATTTCGTGTTCTTTACATTGTTTTACATTGACGAACGCACAATTCTAGACGAGAGGAAAAAAGTAGTACATCCTATGACACTAACACAGCTGCAATTTATGTCCGTACTGCCAAAGATGGACTTGAGCTGGGCATATGGGGATATTGAAAGTTTTCTCTAACTTTTAAAACAATGACGAGCTCAAGAATGTTCCATTTAGCGCAACTAATATGATTTTTAAAGGTTTACTGTAAAGGGCTTTATGTGGATAACAGTAATTTACAGTGCTATCATAAAGAATGGCTCAATCCAGTTGTATAATTGAAGAAAATCTATCCTTTTGTTGAATGATGATCTGCATCTACTAGCAGAGTCTGTTTTATGCTGTTCGTCCTTACGCACACAGGCTCAAAGCGACGAACCTATGCGCGAAGTAACAAAACATCCGATTCGTATGCATAGGCTTAGTAGCATACATTGGTCATTATGCTTTTACCACATACCACAGACTAATCTGGCCAATGCTGGCGAATCGTGTGTGAAATGTAGTTCAGTAAGTTTTGTTGGTTGAAGCTATTTGTTTGTTGGCAAAATGGTTTATATTTTGCAACTGCAAAAACTGTCCGATTAAAACTTTTAATTTGAAGCACCCTAGCATTGTAATTCATCAGATGTAGTTCGCCGAAGATGGTGCCAAAATGTTTCGAACTGAGAAGAACAATGGTTCTCTTTGTTCTCGCTAGATTTGAGATCACCGACGAAGAACAATTGAAAGGGGAAAAACGAGACAGCCGCTGCGAAGTGGCTCGGCAGTGCAAAATCCATGCAAATATGCGTGGACAGATATAAAGGTGTGCGTAAAGCACTGAAGTCGATTCCGCGAGAACGAGACGACAGATTCCATCTATTTGCGGCGAGCAGTTTTCGGAAAGCAGATTCGGCCATCGAATATTCGAGCAGTTCTGCGTGCTTGGTCGAGCTCAACATAGCCAACGGATGTGCGACCAAATAATAATAATAATAATATGCTGAAATGCATTGCAGCGCTGCGAATGTTTACGTGAATTCCAAGAAAAGCCGTAATACTTCTGAGAAAATTGGCTGCGTACTTGAGCGCCATTGTAGGGTCGACAGATTGACAGCTTGCCCTAGCTCGATCGACTGAGTTAGGGTTTACTGCATGAAAAAAATATCACTTTGGTTTCGGAAACCGGCGTGAGGCACGGCATCGAATACGCGTGAATGTGCCGTCGTGATCGTTCGTGCTATCGAAACAGTTTTATACAGTACAGTTCTGTTAATCGCACTGCAGGTAAGTGGGATTCCTTGCGAACGTTTTGTTTGCTCTGTTTTTCCCCACCGTTTGGTTTTCGAAGCGCGTTCCCGCAGCGTCTAACATTACGGGTGACTGTCAATTTGAAGCGGACTCTCTGTGGGTAAATGCGTATCCTTCGCATAATGATGCCTGTGGGCACACTTCCGGCATGTGCATGTAGTACGCGAATGCAACTTGCACCATTCCACACAGCATACGTCCTTCTACAATCATACAGATCTCATTAACTTATCCTACGCATCTATCAACTTTTCCACCCCGAAACAGTGTGTACCGCCGTGTGCGTGCGTGTGAATGTGTGTGCGCAAGAGGGAAAAAAGCGCGAACATCGTGTCAAACGCAGTTACCAGCAGTATAGGGACGCGGAAAACAGCGACAACCGGTGTGGGAACGCCCCCGTAGGAAACCGGAAGCCAAGGGCGCTAGAGTAATCGGTTGTCGTGGGCGAACGGCATGGGCGATCTTCTCGCGTTGCTAAATGATATCAAAAATAACAAAAACATAATGGAATTTTGCGAAGATTTCCACCAGCTTCAGATTATCCTGAATGCCGTCAATCAATACATACACCCGTTCGACAAAATCGTCTTTGACAGTGGTAAGCAATTGGATGTTGTTCTTTTCAATCATCATCAAAAGGCGTATCTATAAACCGTGTTACATTGCAGGAAATGGACCATACATTATCGAGGTTGTCGCACGGTTGCTAAAGTACCTTCGCGTCCAGAACTATCTCAACGCGGAGAACAAGGTGAACGTCCAGTACGAACCACAGCTGCGCCGGATCACGATGTACCTGCTGCTTAACACGGACGTTAGCTTCCGGTATGACCTGATACAGGAACCGCGAGTTAACCATCTGCTTAACAGCCTGCCCCAGCTGACAAAGTGCCTGCTAATGAACTGTATCTGGGGTCTCGATCTGGACCGCTTCTTCTACGAGATGTTGCGGTACGCACCGCTCTGGTTCTCGATGCAGTTTATCGACCAGGCAATCGTCAGTCTCAAGTATGGTAAACCGCACGAGGTGCTGACACGGATTGAGTCGATGGTGTGCGCGATCTATTTCGCCATGTGCCGAACGGACGTGGACTGGCAGAATGTTAACCGGGGCGAGTACGTCAACCACCAGCGCACGCTTGCCCGGATGAGTGATTACGTTGGGGAAATGTTGCGATTCGTCAACACACCGGAAGCATCAAAGTTCGAGGGCTGGTCAAAGTTGCGCAAACATCGCTACTTTGGCTTTGTGCTGAAGCACATGTTCAGCATGACGATGGCATGCTTGGATCTGTACTTCCGCAAACCGGCGATCCCAGTCGACCCGGCAATGTCCGTGTATCAGCTGATGGACGACCTGCACGTGGACAAACCGGCACCGATCGAGTATTCCCAGGCGACGGTAGGGACGCTGCTCAAGATCAATCACTTCCTGCTGAATACGCTCGAGATCTGCATCATGCACGTGTCGCTCGAATGCTTCTGCTACTGGGCGGAAATTGATCTGTTCAAGGATGGCCAGGAGTCGGTAACGCTCCAGCAGATAATAGGCGAATCGGCGTACCGGCTGTGCGAGGAGCTGAATTCACACAAGCACTTCCGGCACAGCATCGTGCGGCACCTGACACAGTTCGCACTGCGCCCGAAGACGCTCGCGGAAAAGGCGGCAACGCTGACCTTGGGCTCGCTCATGACCCGCTTCGAAGCGGCCGACTCGGTAGAGGAGCGCATGGCTTATCTGAACGAGTTCGTAAACCGTGGCGAGCAAGTGTTCGATAATGCCGAATGTTTGGAAGTCATCGAGCAGTACAGTGACTTGCTGACTGGTGCGCACCTGCGCCTCATGATAGAGTTCGATAAGAGTACACCGGTTGAGGATGCCGAGCTGTCGGATGAGCGCGTGAAACTTCGCGAGCTAGTCTTGCGTACCGTCGCCAATCTACCGGCATGCGAGTTTCAACACGTTCTCACGTACATAGCCAACACGCACGGGAAACAGTTCTCTTGGTACGACTATTCGGACCTGGTACCGGCCGTGATACAGCTGGTCAATCGGCTGCAAAAACCGGCGGTAGGCAATACGTCCGAGGTGCCGAACGTGCAGAAACAGCTATTCCAATCACCGGACACGTTCTTCAACACCCTGATCATGTCGCTGATTAGGATGGCGCCGAATGGCAATCAAGATCTGCTCGTCGACGCAATCGTGAACATCATAATGCGCTACAAAACGATCGCAAAGCTACATCTACGCGACCATCTAAAGCTGCTGCTGGTTACCGAGCTTTCCGTGTGCAGTTCGCCGGCACTTTCACGATTCGCCCAGAAGCTGTACGAGATAAACCTATTTCCGGCACACGAGTACGTGGAACAGTTTCTGCTGAAAGGGTTGAAGGAGGCATTCGAGCAAATGCATCAAGCGGCACTGCAGGCACTGCTCGCGCTAATGGCGAACGTGTGGCCTGGGTACTGCGCAAAGAAGCTGAAGGATCACGAAGCCACCGTGCGGAAGCAAACGTTGCTCAAGGAAGCTGCTACCCAGCTGACACTAATATCCGACCGAATGCGGTACGACTATCCACCGCCTTCTTTTGACGCAAATGGTCCAATTATGCGTAACTACCGGCTGCGTGCTATGGCGCTAGTGTCAATGGCTACCAAACAGCTGGTGCTGACTCTCGATCAACTGATGATGGAGCTCACGGCCGAAGGTACCGTTTGTACGGCGAAGAGATACACCTACGCTCACCAACAAACACTAAAGCATTTTCTCTCCCTTCTCTACTACAGATGCAGAAAAGTTCCTTCGGGAGCTTAAAGAAATGGTGTACAATTTCACCAAGCACTACTTGCACGATCGTTTGCAAAAGTTGCCAACCGTGGCGACGCTCACCAAAAGCACTACACAGCAAGTGGAAATGGCAGCGGCACGGAAGAAAAAGTTACACACCTCACTGTTCTCGCCCGACTATTTCGCCGGCAAGGCACCGGCAAAGGATGCCGGAGAAGATTCCATCGCCAACTATGTTGTACAGGTAAGCCACAAACCCAAGTCTTATAACCAGTGTTGTAATGCTCATATGCAATGCCATTCCTCTCTTCCCGCTTTAGATACTCACGCAGTGCACGCAGGAGGAAATAATTGAACTGGCACGGTACGAACTGATCGGTTCCCACATGCTGACCGTTTCTGCCTCGCAGCTCAAGGGATGCTTTACGAAACATCACGCAAACGATTGGGTGCCGCACTGTATGAGCAACTACCTCGTGTGTCTGTGCAGCGTGCTGCTACCGGGGGAGCACGAACGAGGCGTGGGTATGGAGGCGTGCAAAGCCGCGATCGGCACCGTGGTGGAGGTGCTAAAGGAAATCCACGATCTTACCGGTCTGCCCGAATGTACCTCGCTACAGGCACAGTTGGTGATGCTGTATGACTACCTGCAACGTGCTGTACCGACGCTGGAACTGCATGGGTTAATGTCCTTTCTACAGTCGGACCAATGCCCCACGCCGATGGTTACAGATGTGAGCGTTTAAGCGATTGGCAGACCACCTAACGACTGTTCCTGAATGAATGGGGGAACGCGGTAGAAGCGGGTGAAAGACGTTGTAGACAGCAAGTTAAAGGGATGTATCCCCTTTCGTTTGTTACAAACATTTTTTTTGTCGATTGATTTTTGCCGCTACAACCTCGAGAGGATTTTTGGACAGTTCTATTTCTAGCATTCCTTGACTTTATTTTTCTTATCCCTTTTTCCCTATTTGGATCATGTACAAAATGGGCGTCGACTGTTTAACGCGACAACACGTCTGGTACGAAACCACAGAGGGACCGTTTTTTTCCGTACGTAAAATTGGCCCAGGCCTCCGAGGATAGAGTCCCATAAAGGTTCAAGCTTTGCGTACGTAATTGCGGTACCGCTATGGTGTTTGGTGGTGCTACCCCACACCTGTTATGTGTTGGCCGGCCAATCGTTACTACCAAACCACAAAAGAAAAAAAGAAACGATCGTTCGATTATTTGTTCGAATTGTGCACGCTTCCCCCCCTCTACCAACACTAACCTTGAGAGTGTATGGCAAATGGAGCTAAATTGCGCACTAGGAAGACTGGAGAAGAAATGGAAAATTTACGTTCAAATAAAGCACGGGCACAACACACACCACGTGAAAACAAAAGCCTACATTTAAATCACTGTGCACTCGAATTTTTTTCTTTTTCGACTATTATTTTTATTGGAACCTCACTCCTAAACACACACACACGCATACATATGCAGAAAAACTCTCTCCTTCTATCTGCCTTAAGTGCTGAGATGAATAATCAGGATGTGCGTGATCTT
Organism: Anopheles culicifacies; assembly: GCA_000473375.1. Classification (NCBI taxonomy): domain Eukaryota; kingdom Metazoa; phylum Arthropoda; class Insecta; order Diptera; family Culicidae; genus Anopheles; species Anopheles culicifacies. Next base: position 8,211 of record KI424581.1, on the reverse strand, counting down.
AAGCTAGGTAAGAAAAAAGCAAAACAGTTGTTGAACGGTGATCATTTCGCTATCCTTTTGTCTTGGAAGTATACTTTTCATATTAAAAACTAAAATTCATTCGAACGTGTTCAAGAACACGCTGTATTTCTTTCCTATACGCCTTCCTTGTTGATAACATATGTGTTATTAAATTATAGGCAAATATAGATCGAGAGAGAGAGTGAAAACAGAGTGTTAGAGAGCGAGGAAGAGGTTTCTATTGCTTATTTCTTACACGCTAATCTAAATAGTCGTCATCGGAAAACAGGACGCGGCAACAAATATTTTAATGTCAACATTATACGCTTCCACATTGCGCCAGAGTTCCATAACAGCTTCCCCGCTACTATCTAGCGTTAACAACACTACTCCACTATCAAACGCAAGCAACAGGAAGGGCACAGCAGCAAGGGCGAGAGAGGAGAAACGAAAGCTTGATAACCTATGTTTTTTCCCGATGCGCACCGACGCTTTGGAGAGGTTCCGTTTCGTTGTGGTTAAGTAAAACACTGCTACAGTTGCGTGCAAACTGGCTAACAAGAGTAAATATAGTGATGCGTGCGCTGTTACACACACACACACACACACAGCTAAATAATTAAGCACTAGTGGACGTGTGGTGCCACTTTACGAGATGGTACAGTCCATATCGCCATGCTTCGGTAGCTCAAGCACGGAGGCAACGGCCCGGGCCATGTAGGTCATCGTACCGTAGCTACCGCTCGGTGCACTGTCGTACAGATGCTGACAGATGTAGGCGGCACCGCCGCACAGTAGCAGCCCGGCGGTGGTCGTTTCACGGATGTCCTTGTTCTTGGCGCAGCACAGCATTGCATCGCCGTGGCTTTTGCGCTGATCCTCCAGAAAGAGCTGATTGGCACGATGGACCAGATGCTCGACGTAGATGATCGTGCCGATCGATGCGAGTATGTTATGCTCGGTGACGAGCGTTAGCACCATCAGCGCTTCGACCACCAGCTGACGGTACTCGGGCTGCGGGATCGTGTTCAACGCCGTCTCCACCTCGAGCGCAAACTTCAGCTCGTTCGGTGTCATCTCCTGGGTGAGGCTTTGGGGCAGGATGCGACCCTCGATCGCTAGCCCACTGCACCGCTCGAGGACGGTCCAGACGCGCGGATAGAAATCGCGCGGCACCCGGTTGAGGGCACCGTCCAGCCGGCGGCGCCGCAACCACTGGCCCTGCCGATCGTCGATCAGCGAACCTTCCGCATTTTCCGGCTCGCCGATACCGATCTGGCTCTTCTTGCTGACACGGCTCGATTTGCAGCTGACGATCGAGATATTGCCGCGGGCGACACTGTTGATCGCAAACTCCTTGCCGCTGAGGATGTGGTGCAGCAAGTTCTTCATCTCGAACGGTGACAGGTTCAGCAGATGTTCGGATGCTTGCTCACCGTCGCAGTTGAGCGTGCGGGATAGCTCCTTCGCCATCACCTGTATGATCAGGCCGACGCGCAGCCGTAACATCTCGTGAAACAGCTGCGGCTCGGTGCGGATAAACATGGCGAGATAGACGAGCAACTCCTGGGACAACATGGCGGTACTTTCATCGTCACCGTACGCCTCGTGTATCACCGACCTTAGCTCCATCTCGGGCAGCGGTGCCGTAATCGTGTGCTCACTATTCGGTGGCATACCGACAGTAACCTACGGCATACAATAATAACGCCATTTTAGAATCCACCCAGCTGCGGACCGAACTCCCACCCCGTACTCACCTGTTTCTGGCGTACGAGCAGATCAGTAACGGCTTTCGCCAGATCCTCCACGCGCTTGCCGAGCATACCGGCAGTGTGACGTACCAGGCCCCACATCTTCTGCTGGCAGGCTTTCTCGTACAGGCCCTTCAGCAGACCGCGCACCGTTACGACCCTGCCCTCCTCCAGCATGCCTTGGGAAGGTGAATCTTCATTAACGCCTCCGGTTAACTCTGTCAGTGTACGACCCGTGCACGTGGTGATGGTGAACGGTCGTGCGAGAGCAGGCAGGCAAGCAGGTGTATATTAAGCCAAGCACAGCAGAGCGACAGCGTTAAAGCGCCCAGAACACAACAGCGGCAAACAATATAGTCCATAAAGCAGCCCGCGCGAGCGATAATAGAGTTGCATCGAAGCAGACGGCGTACAAAATGCGGCAGGCAGGTAAGGTGGGCATAATGATATATTTCGCGTGAAGTATCGGTGAAAACCCGGCAAGACCCGACGATACATAGCAACAACACGTACACGCAATGCAAACAGGGTAAGATCAACGTCCAGTTGTACCAACAAGGAAAGAAATATAAATCAGTCAATGAGTGCCGAAGTGATCACGTATAAAGTGAGATAAACATTCCTATTCGTTTGTTAGAAACCCTGCATGCTTGAACCTTTGCCAATAAGAGGAAATACACACTCAGGAAGTTACGTCGTCTTGAACTACATCTGGTCTTGGCCATATCTGGAGACAATATTCCGTAAATTATAAACCATCAACTAATTTCCATGCTTCTCCCCGGACATGTTTGCTCAAAAGAAGGGACTCCTGGAAATCCTCGAAAGTACAAGTTAGAGTTATCAACACAATCTACTAGTGATGTTCGGGAGTCTTTTCTGAGTATATATCTCCTCTTAACACAACGCTAAACATTGGACAAACTACTGCATTTTTCGGAGCCAAACAGTTGCGTTAGTCGTTTAATAAGACTTTTCGAGATGGCATCGTAAGAATATTCCCTGGTTTAAGTGCCGATAGTATAGGATACACCGCTGCAGTTAGCTGTTAGCAAGTATATGCAACAAACTACCCTTTAGACGAACAAAACAAAAACAAACGATACAGACAAAAACCCACAGGTATTAGTTGGTTATTAGCACCTACCGGTGTTAAAGTCGAGCCCTTGCGTATCGACAAGATGCTGCAAAATGTCACCCTGCTCCTCGAGATTCTCCGTCTCCCGGAGCATGGCAATTAGCTCCTCCACCTCGGTGTTTTCAAAGTTGGTCTCCGTCGTGGGCCGATGTCGCGGTAGCGGCTGTATGTGTATCTTTGGCACTGAAACAAGCAAAGTGGAGTAGATCAGTGGTCCGGAACGCTCCATTTGACTGGTAAGCTTACTGGCCGCTGTTGCAGACGTTTGGATGTGCAGCTTTTTGCCATCGTCATCGAGCGATACGCGCTCACCGTAGCGTGGCTGTGTCTGGGTGTTTGGTGACGGATCGCGCGATGTTGGCGAACCACCGGAAGCGGTTGTCGCGGCAGTACCGGCCGTACTGGCACCGACAGTTGTCTGGTTCGGTTCCAACCATTGGGGCGTAACGTGCGAAAGGCGCCGCTCCGTTACATTACCCTCCATGCCGAGTGTTTCCGCTACAAAGAAGAACAAAAAAAAACGTGAAAACTTATCGCGCACGCCACGGGGCAACTCCTACTGTCACGTACAGTCGACGTTGATCGAACGCGTCTTCTTGATCGCACCCTTCACGGACATTCGGCGTCGCAAATTCTTCGGCCGAAGTCCAGAGGAACGGATCGAGGTAGTCGATGCACGATGACTAAACGAACGCAACAGATGCTCGTCCAAGTACGCTTGTACGGCTGGGTTCAGTTCTAGAACGAGAAACAATAGTAAAACCGATTAGCATTTCACCGGCAGGCGAGTGCTTGGTGACGTGCGACTTACTGTCCGGGTACCCATCTTCCTGGCTGCCGAGAAAGCTTAGATCCGTAATCGCCGACGTATTGATGAAGTCGCCCAAGTTGCCCAGTATGACACGGGTACCGCTGATGTAGCCCGATTTCAGCTTCTTCATCGTTTGGATCATTGCCAGCGGAACTTTGTTGTTGTCTGGACGAACCATACGCGTCCCAGAACACGTATCCACCCCACAAAGGAGGATGGATTGTGGAGTGGAAAACAAGACGACAAAAGATTTTGTTAGCCATGTTAAGAGATACGATTGCGCACAAGCATTAAGATTAGGCGGCTTTCGCAGGGATATAGAAGTTTAGTTTACGGACATGCAGAGAGGATTGCTTGTGAAGGGAAGGCTCTGGTTAGATAGGGATGGTTGGGATTGCTTTTTCATTCTATTTTTATGATATTATGGTTAAGTGTCACACGATCTGCGCGTAGTGTTTCCACAGTAAAACACAGCACTTGGATAGTATTCGGTGGAGTAATGCTACTGCTATACTATGACTACATGAGCATCTAACACAGGTTTCGCCTACAACACATAAAACTATACGCACGCTCATTACTGCTGTTCGATTCGAACACAATGAGGATTAAGAGCACTCTCTAGAGATCTTTGGTTAGTTTCCAAAATACAAAATTACAAAACAACACTTGTTTGACGAATTATCTTATCAGTGGCATGCTTTACATATCTGACTATAAAAACAAAACCAAAATCTTGAAAACTTATTCCAAACACATATTGACAGCAGATGCTGATGGGGATATTCATATAATATGGATATCGTACGGGCAACTGGAATGGTATCACATCGAACATGAAGAGAACATGAAACCACCGAACAATCTAGCTCTGAACCAATGTTAACTGAAACGACAATTAACGGAACAAAAGCAAAGGAACCCAAACCGAAACAAACACAACACATCACAGCGAACAGAGGGAAGAGAGGAATATATTGGATATAGGTGAGTGATGTCGTCAGCCGATCCGAATGCTAATGAATCCGTGTGCGCGTACTGCAGAGAGTCAAAGGTATTCCCGAACGTCACAAAGGGTTGGATGTAGTAGAGACTAGCTCACTAAAACACATCATATCAAGGATGCTGGATGACGTTTCAATGGGTATGGAAGTATCGATCGACCTCTAAACACTTATCTCTTTTATTTTTTTAGCTTTTACTTTACGGCTGAAGATGATTCATTGATTGAAGGTAAAGCAATACCGAGCCGCACGGCCACAGATGAAGGATGAATGAGTGTTGGCGCAAGGGCCCACCAGTGTTGTGAGAATGAATACTGTATGGATACTCGCTGTATGCAAAATGGTGTCGTCGGTGTACAGTGTTCGTTTGGATGTATAATTACCTAAGAGCCAATGGGTGGCCATCAGTGTGATCGTAGGTCGACCGAGCAGATGGCGCCAGCTATAGCTAAGGAAGGCTAGTATGTCGGTGAAATTGCTCGCCAGCAGGGCGGGATCGCGCGATGTATAGTACTCGTCATGATCGAATATCTGTACGGCCATAGACCGGGATCGCCCGAACCCACGATACCAACAGCAAGCCGATTCACGTGACCGGGTGGGTGAATGTGTGGGTTAGGGAGATCGAAGGTAAAGGACGTTGTCCCATCACCGCCACCATCATCAGCAGGGAGGGTGTTGATGAGGGAGAAGGGTGTTTTTGTTTGTTTGTTTTAAGTTGTTTGATGGTGGATGGAATGCGCACGGCAGGATGAGAGTGACGGTGCAGTTGTGTGCGGCAGGGAATGCGAACCATAGCGGCCATCGATCACCACCACCGATCACCGTCGATCATCCGTTATTCGTTGGCAAACAGGCGACGTGTGTATTGTGAATGTGCATTCGTACATTATAACCATGGCCACCCGGTAAACCGATGGATTTGTTTGTTTGTTTGTTTTGGGGATGTAAATGTTTCAAAACATTTTACGCGAACGAGTATCAAAACCCCAAAGAGGGTAACGTGGGCGCAAGAAAGAAAGAAGAGATGGAGAAAAAAGAGAAAGAAATGGTAAAGATTGCCAATTATTTGTTGGTGATGCAATTTTCTAGGTTGTTTTGTGTTTCAAATTCGATGGGAAAATTTTGCGAAATGATGCAAACCATGCTGTGGATGTTGGAAATGCACTACTAGATGTGCAAGCGAACGATGCACACATATGCGCCGGGGCACGTTGGTTGCACACTCGCGATTTCGATGTTGTTTCAGCTTGTATTCGGCTTAAGGAAATTTGCACTCGATATGCAGCACGGGCTGACATGTTTGTGTGATTTAACAGGATGTGTATGGATGTGTTTATGTGGTTTGTATAATGGTGCTGACATGTGAACAATTTAGACGATTTATTTTCAGGCCAATGTAAACCGACGCAAAAAGGGTGGGACACAAGAAAAACCAAAAATAAAACGATGAAAATTGTTTCCACTGTACCAT
>KI424580.1:6703-16769 GCA_000473375.1 Anopheles culicifacies | reverse complement strand
CCTTTTTTCTTTTACGTGACATTTTTATTGCGATTAATGTACAGAGAAAAATTAAATGAAAGCTTTTTAATTCATGAAGAACGGCCAGGCCATGTTGCTAAATGAATGTTTAACATAAATTAAAATTTAGGCATTTAATCACATATAACAATCACTTGTATAATGTCTATGCTGATCATCTTTAGAAGTTTATTTTATGTATGTTATGTTTTATATGGTTTAAAAGATATGTACTATTAAAACTAAAACAAAATTTATTATTGAATGTGTAATCAAGACGAGAAAATAGTGTAAATAGCGTACATTCTAGTGCATTAATTTAAATTTCTTTAGCATCAGAGCATTAACAACCATGATAAGAGCTTTACATTGAGCTTAGAACACGTACGAAGCTTATTTTCCTCCTTCATGCCCACTTTTAACTTCAACTTCAGTTAAAATTATTCATATATGTGTACATTGCGGCAAATCACATACCACGCAGCCACAATAATATTTACCGATATTCTGCATACAGAAATCATCTACACCGATTGGGTGCCACCGATTGGAAGGAACGTGAAAGCTTTCAATTAGAAATAAGCCACCCTTATCGGCTCAAGTGCTTATCAGCAACTGCATGGTGAATCATGAGTTCATTTGGGAAACTTTGCACACCCACACCGTCCCACGTACAGCACCAAAAACCACGCCCAAACGCATCCTGCATCCCATTTTCGGGTGCAAATTTCCATCCACCCATCCAGCTATTCGTACCACGCCGAAATGGAAGATGGTTTTAATTAAAAGCCAAGCTGACTACCGCGTCGCTGCTGTTGCTGCTGCTGCTGCTACTATAGATGCTCTTAGCAACTGCTAACTCCTCCACTCGACAAGTTCAAAAATGGATTTATGCAACGAAATTCGGCTCCAACTTTTTGCAGCCGATGAAAATATTTCAACATCGCTTGTGGAGCTGCTTGAATTAATTCCATGTCTCGCATCAATACGTGCTGATGCATGCGTCCAACAGGGGAAGGGTTGTTGTATGGTGCATTGATAATGGAAGCTCTATCTGCAGAAAAGTACTCAACGAAGCGCACCCACAAAGGCATTCTCACAGACGGTAGAAAAAAGAAGAAAAAGCCTTAAAAAATAACGCACATTATACCGTATCGTTATATTTCGACACAACATCCCTTTGTCTGGCGCGTGAGAGTAAGGATGTATTGCCTATCCATTTGCTTATAGCTCATTTATTTTCCTCCTGCTGAAAAAATAAGCATTAAAACCAAACCGAACCAAACTGTTTCAAAATATTCAGCACCACATGCAGTCAGCAGTAAGAACAAAGTGAAACATAATAATCCTAGAACAATAACGCTACGGAAAGAAACAAACTTTTGTAGTTTGGTGTTCGAGCATTTGTTGCGGTGCCGCATTTATACATACACACATTGCAATCAGTTCGTGGCACATAACACATTTTGCAACGTGTGGTACAATTGTGAACCACATCACAGTAATTTCAAAGTTTCCCTTCATAATGCGTCCGACTATAAATTTAATCTCTGGTGGTACGGTGGTGCGCTACGATGGAAGCGGAACGTGCGATACGATTTCATTCGATGCAATTATTATAATTATTACTCATGAAACTGATTAGCATACAAGTGCAGGTGTGTACCATTGAATGTGGTTCCATTATGCTGTAATCTGTGCAACAGTGGGTTAAATATTTACATGTTTCAATTGGTATGGAAACAATAACATGTAAAGCTTCTTACATACCAAGCTAAATCAACTTCCTTCATCAAACTTAAATAAGCTACAAAAAAGGTTCTCTACCGCAAATGATCATAATTTAAACAACATTTAAAAGCTAAAATCAGATAATGTTTTGACCCGATTTGTGCTAATGGCACATCGCTCTTTAGCAAAACTATATCTCGATCAAACAAACTGAATTTCTTTCTTTCCCTTTGCCTCTCCCTCGCTCTCGGTTATCTATCTCATCTCCAGATAAAGCACACAAAAAGCACTCAGCACCGCCATCCTACCGTTTCAGCATATATTCAACTAACTAATGAATCCATGGTTCCTGCACCGAGCAACCTTAAACATCAAGAAGCGAGAAACGAGTAGAAAACTGTGAACGTGCAAAATTATTTCAAAGCAGCAACTGATGGCCGCACACGATTCACTAGCATTGAAAATGGGACAAGGGGGTTTCTCGTCTGCGAGTGCGATATGGATGCAATTAAGTTTAATCTCACACACACCCACGCTCAAGCTCGAGCCCGTTCTTTTATCACCTTTCGTTCCGAGGTTGACTATTTGGTAAACCCTCATTAAGCGAAAAAAGCGACCCCCATTTTCCGGGCTGGTCCGATAGGATTGTACCGACCGATGACGCCGAACCCGATGGAACCCGTAAAAAAGCACAAATTAAACTTTTACCCCTTCACACACATAGCTTCGGTACTGGTATCGGTGAAGGAAAGGGTAGCTGGTTAGCTGCTTGCAAGGCTGATTGAGGACATGTTCTGATCCTAAATGGATCCTTCTGCACCAACCGGCACGGAAGATAATCAGTAGAAAAAGAAGACATGCGTACGTGTGATGATGGTGGTAAGCTCTGCACATCACTCCGTGCGTGCGGATGTGCTTTTTGTTTCCCTCCGTGAAAGCTTTTGTCGTAAATTAAACTGTTACAATATTACGCGCATTTTCGTGCTCGCAGAAACCTTCGCAACTACTATGCCTGTGTGCGTTGGTCTATGTTGCTGTTTATGATTTTTGTTTTTGTAGTGAGGCTGGTTTACAGTATTGCAAGTAGCGTCGGAGGGACACAAAAATGGGCGCACTAAACTTTCACATACTTTACACTTTCATCTACCGTGCACCAGGCGTCTCCATCTACCAGGCGCCTCCATTCAGTATACTGTCTCCATGAAATTTTGCAAAAAAAAAAGCATAAGCCCCTACGCTATGTAATCGACAACGTCCCTAGTGTAAAATCAACCCTACACTGTATATGTGCATGTACCATTTGTGCGGGATGGCTCGAGTGATAATGGTTCGGAGGCCACATTTTTTAGGACGATTATTGTAAAATTTCTAAAATTATTACCTAATGAATTTTAGCGCTTCGCTGCCTTTGCACTTACCGCCAGTAATGAGACATGCTTTGGCACATGTATTCTACCAAACAAACAATCCTCCAGCACTGCTAACGTATACACTCCCCCCTGTGTACGCACGACACCATCCAGGATGACACCGTACGTAACCCAATCGTCGGTAAAAACTTTCCCCGAACGTATGCTACCTGCACAAACAATCTCTAGTCAGCACTTTCGACACACGCATACTGGGTAGGGTAGTGTGGAGCGCGATTGTTATTATACGTCCTCTTCGAGGCGGGTGTCTTCGGCTATTAATATACTACATTGCTCTCGATTGTGTCGAACTGTGGCGGCATCAGACGGTTGGTCGTTTGAGTTTGTTAACCAAACGTTGGATGGTAAGCGAACAATCACCAATATCTACCCATTATCCCACTGGGGTACAGTGCACAGTGTTACCCTCGAACGATAAACGGCTTCCGCGACACCACGGAAGCACCAAAGTTTGGCAAAAACATGCCCCAAAGGTCGACACTCCGCTGTTACTGACACTGGCAATAGCGTTCGGTGCACGCTTACCATGTGGAGTATGTAAAGTGTATTTTGAACCCCAACCAAACAACAGCTTCTTTAACGTACGATTGTGGAGAGCCTTTCGTGCAACTTTACTCGGTACAACTTCACGTAACTAAAGCGTAGTAAGGGGTTAGTTTTATTGCTTAATGCTTAACTTTTACTGTGCTACAACCAATCCTTACGTTTGTTGAAATTAATTTTACTTTGTAGTTTTTTCTATTAGCCCAATCCAAACAAATATGTAGTGAGCTTAAAAACACCTTTACTAACAATGCACGGGGTCTTCAAGGTGGTTAAGAAGAACATAAAAACCATGCCAAAAAAATATATTTAATACTCCTCCCCGAGACTTACATTTCCATATAAAAGCTCTCAAGCGGAAATAACTTTTAACGTTGGCGAATCTGGTGGAATTGCTTATGATCATGCACATTACAACTTTGTTGTGTTAATAGCAAACTCGTTTTAACTTGAAACTAATGGCTAATGGATGATGCAGCAGCACGTTGTGAAATGTAATATTACTCATTTTTCCGATATTTTGGTTTTGTTAAAGTTGAATGTGTACAGCAACGATAAAAAGTAAAACTAGTTACAAATTTTCTTCCCTTTTCGATATCTTCTATCGAGTGGTTCGAACTACTTTCGATCGACTATCTAAAATATGATGGCTGTTGCTGTTTGATATTGCTTTGAGTTTCGATTTTTATTATAATTTTTTATTCCTCTGCTTTAAACCTCAAATCGTGCCCCGTACCATCATCATTTACCCAATAGGTTTAGAGTGTAATCATGCTATGAAACTTTCCTCTTTTTCCATGCTTTTTTTTTTCAAAGTACATCTTATCGTCTCTTACAACCCAAATGGCATAAAACAAGCGCTAGCGTTGATGCAACCTAACGAGTACTGCCTAGAAAATCACTTTTGCTTTTCACACCCTTGCACTATCTCGTTGTTTGTGCTTCTTGTTTTTTGGACATACTACTCGTACATACAAAAAAGCTTTCCTTTCCCAACGGTAAAGATGGCAAAGATCGCAGTTTGGCGCAATTTTACAACCTTCCATTCAATTCAGTTTCAATGACGCAAAATTTTTCACTCCCCCTTCGCACATCGCACACCACTAGAAAGCCCCTGTGGCTGCAAATTCTGGCCCGTTGGTGCCTTTTCAGAAGGCAAAGATTGGCAATTTTCTATCGCTGTTTTTCGCTTAACGGGGTTTTGCCTTGTTTTGGTAAAAGCACTTCAGCGGGGCAGTATCCTGTACACTGCCGACCATACCATGGCTCTTTGCGATTTGCAGTACAATCTTTGTAAGGTTTTTTTTTTGTTTTTGTTTTGTTTACAACCTTTTTTTCGGACAACCTCGTTTTCATTGATGCACTTTCGTTGGTTTCACTAGAACCCGAGCATGGTAGTAGAGAAGTACAATGGGAAAATCTTGCCTTTTGTGAGTATTCTTTTATGTATATTAATGTATAACATCTTTAAGTTGAGATCTTTTAACTCCTCACCGCTCAGAAAAACTTAATCAAATAGACTCGCCAATTTACGAATATAAATATGATCGAATTATTTGTAAAAGTTTCGTTTAAAATACGAATTACTCAGAAAGAATTGTTCTATGCCCTCGTTTGTCCCAATCCATTTCCCTTAGTGCGCTGAACTTTTTGTCTTCTCTGCTTAGATCCTACCGTATCGCATTCGGTTGATAGGAACCGTTCGAAATTGTTGTGGACACATAGATCTTTTTATGAGGTTTGGAGCGAGTGCGAAGCAGACAAACTTCAGCTCCCGTTTCCAAACACGCCACAATGGTTCCAATGTAGCTGACTGTTGTTAGCATCAGGCCACCAGACCTACAGGCGAAACAGTACGCAATACTTCCCATGCCACATATCCAGCTCACGCTCCATCCCTTTTCCGATGCTTGTTTGGCCTGGATGGGGCAACAACGATATCATAAAAAAACGAAAATGAAATGGAAACTGCTTCTCGAAACTCGTTACACGAAACCTCCCGAAGCTGTCCCGCAGCGTTCGAAGGAGGCTATTGCTATTTTGCTATTTGCCGTTCGCTGTTTGGCATCCTGGAATCCGGTTCCTTTGGCCGTCCGATCTGTTTTATTACAACCAACTGGGAGCACTGGCAACATTAGCAAAATGAAGCACGGTGAGTGTGCTGAAAATCTTGCCAACGGTTTCTCCCTGATTTGACCTCACGAAATAGGGAAAGAAATCAACAACAAAAAATTGACTACAACGTACCCGAACAATGGCATGATTAAAATTGCTTGTTACTAATCCCAACCGCCACTGTTTTGCATCGTCGTGGAGTGCAATGGAAGAAATGCTGCAAAGTCGTACAGAACCTCCGACACAATGCCGACTGATCGTTGACTGAGAAGGGATGAGTGGAAGGGTTATTACTTCGACTGTTTGCCAATCGTCAAAATCACTCCGGGTCATGAGGGCAAATCAATTGCAAAGTTCAGCTTCCCCTTAAAATTGCACACCGAACAAACCAATTGGATATAGAGCATTCCGTTTTTGGAAGAATAAATAATCACTCTTTTAAGCAACCAAACGAGGAAGATTTTCAAACGCTACTATATTTTTTATCTTATTTTGTATTACTTGTTTAATAACGTTTTCTCAAAATGGTCCATAAAGCAAGCAAATGCTTTAATGTCACTTACAGCAGGATTCCTAAAGCACGGTTACTAAGGAAATAGATACAGACGAAAGCAAGAAGTTCGATCATCGAGTCATCAAGAACGGCCTGGGCTTCCTGCTGTATGCTCTTAATTTGATAGGCTCAGTACTTAGTAACCGTTGGGGCCATCTGTTGGCAATTATTGGAACAAATTCACCACAACGGTCACACAATTTCAAAGCAAACATCTGCAATCGATTAGAACCCACCACATCACACCCCAGAGGGTTGCGTGTTTGTACGTGTGTCGTTAAAAGAGGTCACGCAATTACGAACCACTTAGCTGCACGATTGATGAAAATGCATCATTTCCACAGTTTCCCGCCAAAGACTCCAAACCGATAGAGCTGCCCATAAAAAAGCACACAACCTCCAAACCACGAACCAATGCCCCTGTACAAACGAAACATTTTACCCATCCAATTTTCCGAGCAATTTTCCCGCTGCACCAATTTCGGTACGGTACGGTAAAGCTCAATATGGTGCAGCGTAGCGGATGCAGCCCTGTTCCGATGTGCGCTGTGTTCTTATTGTGGTTTTATTATTTATTTACGTTCGAAAGCCCCACAAAATGGGTGACACCAATTCTGGTTGGGTTTTACCGTCTTCGCCTTTGGGGCTCATTCAGTCGTAAGTTTCTATTATTTCCCCATGCGCCAAAGCGACGGTTTTCGAGGAAAAGCACCAAGTGTCTGAACAAATCCACCCTTACCACAGTGCTGCCGCCAAAAAAATACAGTCAAACCGCGATCACAGTTAACGCTGGTAGATGCATCCGGTGTGTTGATTGTCGTGACCACCGACCAACCGAATGTATGTTTGCGAAAGGGTGGTGGGCTTTGCACACGCACCACTGCACTGGAATGCATCATGCACGTTTCCTTTCCCATTGTGCTCGCTTTACGACTCCAGCAGCAGAGCTTCCAGGAAAGCACGATAGAGTAGGTGCCTCCATCCGCCAAAGAGCACACGGAACAAGGAAAACGTTACGGAGCTTCTACAGCCGAAGTGAAGGCAGAACAGTTGTACGCCCCGGGAAACGATCGCAATACTACCGGCAGCCGCCGTCAGCAAATTGCATGAAGGGCGATAAAAAGTGAATTAAAAGTAAATGAATTTGTTGGCACTCGAAAATGAGGGCAGCAACGGGTGGCGTTGTGCATGAGCATGTTGCTGTAGCGAGGTTCGTGTGCGAGCTGCCTTTCAACTGCCGGTTAGTTCATTATAAGTTGCAGGCATTTTGTTCACATCCGTGCAGCGGAACAGTCGTCGCTGTACGGGAAAAGCTCAAGAATGTTCAATGAAACGGTAGCAAAAACGTGTAATGGTAACAAAAATGTCACGTTTGCGGGACTGGTAGATGAAGATGCTTGCTGCTATTAGTAACACGCTACAAAATGTGCATTTTGATTTGTACAGCAAATGGGAGCCCGTGTTTTCGTTCTATGGGTGCAAAATGTTTAGATTAAGATGCATGTAATAAAATAATCTTACCTTATGTACACAACATTCTAGAGTGAAGATAGAACCAAACTAAATAATAATTTAACACACTTCAGGACGAAAAACATCCTTTTAGCTGTGTGTTCGATCGTTAACGCCAGAAAGTATGCAATTATCATTTTACTAATACCTTCGTGGGTGAGTGAATCCAACATTACACATATGTTGCATAACTCTGGGCGCTTTCGATAGAGTACCGAATTTTCATTCAAGCATCCAAAGATGAAAACACTACATTAAACTCTTGTTTAATAATTCACGAAGTTTTCATCGAATTTGTTTTTATTTGAACAAAACGTATCTCTGAAGGTATGCTGCAATCCTTACCGTACTGGTTACCAGAGCTAAACAACCATACGAGTAACACCTTTCCCGAGCAACGCTACGAGGTAGGTAACATTCCCGAGACACATTCTCTCACATACAAACACAGTGTGTTTAAAAGAAGCGAGCCAATGAAATGTAGATTTATATGTGTTCTGACAGCACATAGCCCACATCCCTTGACGGCTAAAGGTGCTTACCGGGGGACCGATAATATATGCACTTGCAGTAAATGCACAATGACGACAGTGGGTCGCGCAGGCTGCCAACTAGAAGAGTGGCCCATTCGTTTGTACGGTGCTGACGGCTTAGCTGGAACGTTGACTGAAACACGATGTAAAAAATTCATTACATTCCGTAAATTGTACTTCAGACAAATGTCTTAGATTGCAAACCCACCCCACTCCTGCTTTGCACTGCTACAACGATGCACCTATGTGCTGTATGCGCTCAGGTTTGCTGCCACGGCTAGGTAACATGGACACCCTCTGCGGTGACTTGTGTGCATGTACGAATGGATTGTGGTACGACTAGATTACGGGACGACACTTTATGGCGGTAAAGTTCGTCTTCTTTTCATCCTCCTCCAAACTCCCACGGGACCTCTTCCCGTGATGGAATGCTTCAAGTTTGTTCCGACCACGTGAACACGTGAGCCGGATAATGTCCGAAGGTATGAATATTAGATTTGCCCAAGGATACTGGTTTGATTTATGGTTGATTAACATTCAAATGCAGGCATGATATATTAAACGCCGGTACATGTTGCAGGATCTTAAGAATACATAGGATTTTTCTCGGTCGCATGCATAATGATAAGAATATTTTTACACTAGCTCCTGGCACATGATTTACTCTCGCACAAATGCATCCACCAACCCGTGTGTCGAAGTGATAAATGACTTTAAAATATAGCAAAAAAAAAACACTATTTTAATGTTCTTTTCGTCCTTGAATCGTTTCTTTCTTTTCCCTACAAATACACCTCCCAAATTGGGACAGTGTGTCACAGTGGTTTGGAATGTTGTGAAAATAATGAAATTACTGCAGACACCACGTTTAGTTCCTTTTTCGGCGCTAGGAAATAGCAAGACTTTCCCTCGTACCATGATGGTGCTATTCTCCAAATGGGAAGCTACGGCGCATTACTAATCTCTTACTTAATCTGCCCCGACACGTACTGCATATAATTGAAAATCCTGCATCCATGTTGCCCTCTTTCCCGCTACCGTTCTCTAAAAACCACCAAACCCATCACCGCACAATTAACTGGGAAATTTTATTCCCATTTGGTCACGCTCGGAAAATAAATATCCCTGGGTATGTGTGTATGGGTGACTGTTTGCTTATGGGGAATGGTTGAAAATTTGGGCAATCTTCTAAGATCTGGGTTTTGTAATGTAATGGGAAAGGTACAACTCACACACACATACAACCGTTATGCGACGGGTTGCGAGAAAGCTGCACGGCGAACTTCCAACAACCCTTCTCCCATCGAGTGCAAGACGTTGCATTTCGATGCTCAAATATTGCTTCAGCGGTGTGTTGGGTTTCGTTTTCCACTGACACAAGGAACGATCTTACACAAGACAAATCCATAGGCAAATTGCAGACCAATGCGGTCGTTGTGGTGGAACGGGATATATTTATGAATCCGTTTGGTAAAACCGCAAGCTTTGTACGTCGGTGGAATTTGCTGTAAAGTTTGCCGAGTGCATCGGAGGAGAAGTGCAATCCGTTGTTTTGGTTGTGGCTTAGCTCAACAAGTTTAACGGGCGGTTGTGAATGTGTATCGCGTGGTGTTTGATATTTGTTGCCATTCGATCAAAAGCTCATGCTG
>KI424579.1:0-11691 GCA_000473375.1 Anopheles culicifacies | reverse complement strand
CAGATTTGGTGGAAAGAGATAAAAACAAATGGAAGAAAAACAAAACGATCAGCGTGAACAGAATCATATACACAGCCAAGGGAAAAGTGGTAACGATTACTAATACCACAGTATCAGGAGCTTCAGGATCTTGCTCAAAGAGGGCACGCTGCCACAGAGAGCGAGAGAGAGAAAGAGCGAGAAAATCGTGGAATGGTATCGTAAAGCGGTGGGAGCAAATGATTTGAGTGACATCACGATATACACACCAATACACATACACACACACACACACACACACACAAACTCACAAAACTTACTAAGTATGCAATTCCAACTTCAATTAGACTGTAGACGATGGGAAACGGGCAAAAAAGCGTAAGCATTGTGTGGCTAAAATTCGTGTGTGTGTGTGTAACTAAACGAGGGTTAACACAACGGACACACACACACACTGGGACGGTAAACCCTGCAAAGTATGTGTCAGCAAGCAGTGTAAGTAAAACTACGGAACGAAGGGATGGTAATCAAATTGTGAGCTAACACACTAGGAATCAGGCAGGCATCAAGTAGTAGCAGTAGGACTAGTGGAAGAATAAGAAGCTGACGAAGCAAACACTCGAATAACAAACGAAACCAAAAGAAACGCTAAAAGCAAGAGAGAGGACGAAGATGGCCGATGACGTACTACAATAGTGAAACAGCAGGGGAAAAGCAAACTTGAAAATGAAGCAAAACTGCGAAACAGAAAATTACACGACGAGAGTGCGAGAGAAACGCGAGCGAATAGAAGACAGAGACACAGAGAAAAGGAGAAAGAAGGAGCAGAGGAAAAAAACTCATAAATCACCTAAAAGAAAGTGAAAAATAAATTAAAAACTGAAATGCAACCATTTTGCAACAGAGCGAAAATTATTCCCAGATGATAGATGACAGTATACCAAAACAATAACGATTGAAAAGATAGCAGAAACAAAGGAAAACAAAGCATGTCTGCATTGTTTTGCTTTAGTTTCTGATATTTTCTTTTCTCTTCTGCTTTGTTCTGTTCAACAGTAAAGTAATGTTTTCTGTTTGTGTTTGTTTTGTTATAGCGTTTACTCGGTGCGACTTATCAGATACATCTCTTACAGGCCTGTTTTTTTTTAAATTCTAAAGTTATTTTTGCTTCTCGTTTTCTTTGTAGACACTCGGACGCTTCCTAGTCGGGCAAAGTGGTTATCCACGTTCGGGCATCAAATCGGCACCACCTGCAGGTATAATCGGATTCCCGGGTGCGACTGTCGGTGCGATACCATTCGTATTTCCATTCGCACCACTTGGGCTTGGTTTGTTCGATACCGATCCACAGCGGCTTCTTTCGCTGCTCCACCATCAGTCGGCACTGGCCGAGGAAGCGCTCCGCTATCGTAGCTTACTGTTTGGCGGTGCCGGTACAGGTGAGGGAGGCGGTCCAGGTTCGCTAACGGCAACCTCATCTCAGGACCCACATCTGGACGACTGCAAGGAACCGCTGAATCTACACGCCACCACCACGAACACTGGTAGTACCGGCACCGGTAGTACTGCCTACGATCTGCAAGAGAAGTCATCGAAAATGTCGAGTACCTCACCGAAGGTGGCAATGACAATGATTCGCGTGCGGGACGGACTGACGAAGGAAGGCTTCCGCAATGGTGGTGGTGAGGAGTTGCTGCTACGCAAACCACCACCTGCCACACCTTCGGTGGCTACCAGTTCGTACGCACCTTCTTCGTCCTCCTCCTCCTCCACCTGCGATGATGCGCTGTCGCTGTTTCGGGATGTGCATCAGCTTAGCGGTGGTTCT
Source organism: Anopheles culicifacies (assembly GCA_000473375.1). Lineage (NCBI taxonomy): Eukaryota > Metazoa > Arthropoda > Insecta > Diptera > Culicidae > Anopheles > Anopheles culicifacies. The sequence continues at coordinate 9,884 of KI424579.1, read as the reverse complement.
CCAACGCCGGTGACCCCGAGCGGCACAGCAGCACCGGCGACCGACACCAAATGTCACATCTGTATGGCAAACTTTCCGTCCGTGTGGTTGCTGGAGCAACACTCGGCCCTGCAGCATCCGCATCTGACGATCCACGACGACAAACCCTACCTGTGTGGACTGTGCGGCCAGAAGAGTCGGTACGCGTGCTGTCGCTACCGCACGGTGTTGGCGAAGCATCACCGTACCGAGCCGGGCGGTCGTAGCCGCGTTCCGGCCGACAAGCTGTTCACCTGTGACGTGTGCGGCATGCAGTTCCGATATCTGAAGTCGTTCAAGAAGCACCGACTCAACCACGCACTGGAGCGCCTGCACGGCAAGAAGGGTTCGGGAGGCGTTGGTACGACACCGGCCGACAGTGAGCCGGCTGTGTCGAGTACGAACGAAACGAGCGATGGGACTGCTGCGAGCAGTGCTATGGTGGCCGATCTGCGCAACCTAACCGCCTGCACGGACGGCGACGCGGAGAGTGTCCATGGCGAGGGAGGAGGTGCGTGTGCACAGGAGAAGACGCCGACGAGGGGTGGTGAAATGGCCGTACCTGGCAGCACGGTGACAAGTGGCGAGGAGCAGGATGACACAGTGTCCGACTCTGCCCTCAACCAATCGATTGCGGCCGTGGACTCTGCCGGACCGTCAGCTGCAGGTGCGGGCGGCGATGATGCACAGCAGAAGATAAGCAGTAGCAGCAACAGTGCGTCCAGCACGACCCGAAACACCAACTGTCATAGCAACGGTCTATCGAACCACTGCACTAATGGCGGCAGTGGACCCGTTGGCAGCTGTCAAACAAACAGTAACAGTGCAGGCGTTACGCGCATCGTGCAGCCACCGATGGAGACGTCGAACGAGACACTGCTGGCGGGGGAGCTGAAGCGCTATCAGGCGGCTTCGGTAGCTGCTGTTGCTGCAGCTGCCGCCGCTGCCAACTCGGCCGCCCACCATCATGCGTCCGTTGTGCGCTCAATGGAGGCAGAGTCCAGCAGCGCACACGCAACCGGTAGTAACTGTAGTGGAGGTGGCGGTAGCAGCGCCAGTGGTGGTGGTGGTGGTGCAGGTAATAGTGGAGGAGGTGGACTACAGCATGGTCTGCCTCCTGCCGGCAGCACAACCGGTCCGAGTTCACTGAGCCACACGCTAAATAGTCTTATCAATGCGGAAACGATACCACATCATCGGTTGCTCGGGCTAGACCCACAGGAAGCCTCCATACTGAACTTTCTGCGTGTGGACGCTGCCGAGAAGCAGCGTGATCGACGCTTCGCCTGCCCATTCTGCGGCAAGTGTGTACGGTCGAAGGAAAACCTAAAGCTGCACGTACGCAAACACACCGGCGAGCGGCCATTCGTGTGTCTGTTCTGTGGTCGTGCGTTCGGCGGCAAGTCCGACCTGACGCGTCATCTGCGCATTCACACCGGCGAGCGGCCGTACCATTGTGAGGCGTGCGGCAAGTGTTTCGCCCGGGCCGACTACCTCTCGAAGCATCTGACCACGCACGTACATCAGTTGTCGCCGCGCCCGTGAGAGGAGGGCCGGCGGAGGCGTCCGCGCATGTCGGTCCTCTGTCGGAAGTGAGACACGGGTATGCAAATGGTGGTCCTGGTGGATCCACCGTACCGAATCTACCTAAAAGAGGCGGGAGATGCGGACTCACTGCTCACAGCCAGCGTCCAGCGAGATCAGCACCTCTCGTTCGTGCAACGCAAAGCAATACCAGTCCACAACTAATTCCCCTTTATACTAGAGACTCCATTAGTGCTAGAGAGAGAGAAAGAGAGAGTGATAGAGAGGGTGCCCTCACACACGTCCAGATTGTGAAAGGAGGGAGCACTATTACCGATGGTGGAACTGTGGAGCGATGGTGCCGTCCACCATCACCACAGCATTAAGGCTAGCTGTACTTGTAGCTACAATTTTCGTCTATTATCGTTGTTGTACGTGAACACTATACCCGTATATATATACTCACAAGCGCACAACACAACACAGACACAGTACACAAAAGAAGCAACCGCTTGTACTTCGTGCAGAGTGCGAGCCGCAAGACCACACAATCACGCGGTTCAATGTGGAACAAATTTTACCTCAGGCAGGCGCAACATTATCCGGACCCGGAATCTATCAACAATCGCATACAACCCATCACGCCCGTTGGCATCCGTCCGTCATCTTACCGGGACGGTGTACCGGTGATTGTCGGCGTCGTGGTGGCAAACAGTTTCAGATTGCTGGTTTTAGCGTGAGAGCAAATAGAGTAACGCGGCCGTAACGCGCCTACTACTATTTACGAAGAGTCATAAGAAATCACTGCTGTAGTGTAACGGCCAGGTAACGGCAACGGTTTTGGTTCGTATTACCTATACCCGTCTTGTTTTTGGGCCGATGACAGCCGAGCCCCGGGGCGTGCCAGATTGATATAGCAAATTAGACAAAGGTCTCCTGCAGCAGAGAAAGAAAGTCCGCAATTAATTATCTGTGATTTTACGTCATAACTGAACCGGTGCACATACTGTCACATCTGGATATATGGAAATAAGAACACTGCGTGGCACGATGGCGAGTAGTGGAGATGTTTGTTTTGTTTTGTTTTTTTTTTTTTTTTGTTGGAGACGGAGAGTGAATGTGTTATCGTAGGATAGTAAACGTACACTAAGCCGCATGCTGGATGTAACTATGGCGTCCATTGTATAGAGAGAAAACGAGAGAGAGAGAGAAAGAGAGAGAGTTACCAACAGTACACGAAATACACGCCGAAACACACCGCATGAAACACAGGTGCGTGACAGCTCGGGTTTTAAGTTGAAGGGTTTCGTTTTTGATCGTGTTCGGTTAGAGTTTTGTCGATTGCTGTATCGACCCTGTCCGGTGTGTAAACGCACATTGGTAGTTGCTCTTGACAAACGCTAACGGCCGAGACACTTAACAGCTGCTCGCGCGTCAACGGGACAGGGTGTCGGCACAATCGCTTAGGTGAGCTAGAGTATATATACACAAGAATAAGATATTTAACGCAGCGTGCAGTAGGTAATAAACCGGAGATGCGGGGGACAAAAAGGCAGGATGTAATGAATGCTCTGGCGGCCATAGGACGAAAAGAAGCGATAAAAAAAATAACTGAATGTGATTATTTTCTATATATTCAACAGATTTAAGCTATTTATACTTATACATGCAAGAAGGTAAAAAAAAACAGAGATTCAATAGTGATTTTACACGCAATACCTAATACAAGGAACATCGTAATATAACGAAAACAAAAGAAACATAAAATCCGTCTCGTTGAAGGTGGGGGCGATAAGACAAAACGCGGTGAGGAGCGATGTGATGCAGGAAACAGTGGACTCGGTCGTGGGGGGAGGGGGAAGAGGGATACATATTTAATTGCACCGAGTATGGTATGTAAATCGTCCTTCTGCTACAACACACTCATACACTCAACACTCCTACAGGAACAAACAAAACAAGGAACTGCGTTAACTTCACACCAATCAACCAAAACGAAGAAAAACAAACAAACAACCAAACATGCTAAACCAAACCGTACTCTAAGCGAGACAAAACTAAACTAAGCAGGCAACTGATACCAAGAAGATATATACAGCATACTTTCAGCTAAAGATGAAAAACAAATGGTTTTTAGTTACTTTTATACATTCTATATTTATATACACTGAAGCCAAAGGAGATTTTTTCCGAAGCCGAATCAAATGCAACTTGTTAGTAAGCGCTCCGTGCGCAACCGTGAACAAAACAACAACCCTCCCCGTTTTTAACGTTAGCTAGACGACGCTGAGCCGTGGAACGCGCACGAGAAATAGCCTAGTAGCTGCAGTAGTAGTGTCCGGCCTGACAAGCCATGGTACGATTATTTTGTTGAACCAGAAAACGATTGTTTACTACCCGGCACAAGAAAACGTACACTCACAATAAACTGACAACAAGACTATAGTTTAAGGCAATGTATGATGGTTTTTGATACATAGGAGGGTACACCAGTTTACGGCGGGTGGCGTATCCCGGGGCAGATACATTTTAAACCAACGGACTAAAACAACGAACAAAACAGTTGCGCACTCAGTTCATTCTGGAGAGAGTTTTTTAACACAAAGAGAGAGAGAGAGAGAGAGAGAGAGCGAGAAGTGGAGAGAAAGAAGTAGAAAGAGAGAGAAAGAGAGAGAGAGTTTTATTTTTATTCCCATACAAGCGAAAGAAGAAACGAGTGACAGATGCATGTACAGTGCGCCCGATATTGGACTCTTTCTAAATATCCGGCCTAGCAAAGAAACTGCAAAACTATTAGTGGATTTGTGTCGAACTCCTTGCTAAGTTTGTCAACGAATTGTCAATCATCAACAAAGACAAACGCTCACAAAGCACACAAAACCCCACACACAGTATAAGTAAACACCAGTACGATTTGCAAATGGCGACCTACCTATTCGCAGCGGTTCCGTGTTTGTAAATAAACCTGGTAGTACCGTTTTGCTGGTAGCGGTGGGTTAGCCGTTATGCGGACGACATTGTTCTACTTAAAATCCCGCCCCTTTTGTAGCGTATGAATGGAAAGGATACAATTTCACTGTGCCAAATTAAATGTACCTCAGTAACACGGACAAATGCAACACTTCATACTAACATGCCGCAGCACGCACAAACGCAACTATACTATATGCTGCAATTGGAAGTCAGCTGGTTGAACGCTAGTGTTGGTGGGTTTGTGTTATGCGAAGATCAAGCAAAAAACAAGCAGAGTGTTGACATCGTGCACACGGCAGTGACTGTTTAATAGCTCTGGCTGTCATACTGCTTGCACTGTCAAATCGTGAATGACACTAAACAACACTGACAGGTAAGTAACAGAAGTCGACACAACAAAAACACGCTTCCAACGATTCAAACACAAAAACCCACACTACAAACACACACTAATATTAATATTTAATGAACAAAGTGTATTTGGTGTTGTTTAATTTCGAGCAGTAACGCTCTTAAAAAGCAAAACAAAAGCTACTATACATCTTAGAACAAGCAAAACCTAATTACGACATAAGTGTCTGGTTTTTTTTTTGGCAAAAGCAAAACAAAGCGAAAACGAATAACGGTAAAATCGATTGCTGGTGACAGGTGTCAGGCAGCAAACGAATGTCGGAAAAATTTTAAAGCGAAGAAAAAGAAAACTAAAATGTACGCATGAACCATCTTGTGCTAGTACGCATCTACGTATGCTAGTAGTGTCGCACACAACTATTCCTAAATCGATGTATGTATTGTTTGTATATCTTTGCAACAACAGCTACAAACCAAAACACAAAAGAAAAACAAACAATTACATTCAAAGAAGAAGAAGAAGAAAAAAACAAACAATGAAAGCAAGAGGAAATGATCGACGAAATGGTAGCGTTCATTTGAAGCAGGGAAGAAAACAATAGGCGAAAAGTGTGCAGGAAACAGACATACATTCGCGTACAGTCGAACGGAGGCAGCTGTCAGGCGAACTGTCATAAGCTCCGGTCAACACGTCAGGGAATAGTACACACCGATAGCAATAGTAAGCACACCACTTACGCCTGGGCATGCTTCCCAATGCGAGCGCACTACCACACGCGCACTCAACACACATGCAAACAGACGCACGATTACGGATAAGGGTGAATGGCAGCATAATTCGATTAAAAAGATTTTACGTGTATCGATAGCAAATAACTCTGGTTGAGATTCAATTAAGTTCCTACCGATAAGACTAACTGGAATCAGGGGTGTACCGGACGTTTGCCGGAAGTGTCAATGGTTCAATCAATGCCATGTCCCCAATCCTCACAACCCCCGCCTTGACTGGCGTACAATCATGGGATTCGATTAACGACATGAATTTGTGATTACCGTGTACATAGGTGTGTTATTCGTTTGTTATTGTTTTTTTTTAAACCACCATCCTTACGTCAAGCTTCGGGATGTCAAGCAAATGTCACTTTTAGTAGTTTTGCGTTACGTTTTTAGCCACTATCAGATGTTTCGTTTTTGTTGCTTTGGTTCGTAGCAAGATAGATGCTGAAATGGGACTGAAGAGTGTAGGGTTTTGAGATGCATAGAGCTGGGCCCGGACCGTCCGGAGCGGGTAGCAGTGAAAGCGAGTGAGAGGGCATTGAAGGGATCTGAACGTAACGGGGTTTCTTTAGCAGAGTAACTAGTAACTGGAACTGAATGTGTATTTTTTGAAACGTGTTGTACAAATTTTTTTAGTCAAAGTATGAAGTTTGGCGAGTAGCAAGTGTAACTGGTGTAGGTGTATAGGGCGCATGGCGCAACTTAGTATGTAAGTAAGTAGATTTTAAAAGCAGCAAGTATGCACCTCTGTCAGCAATAAATTGATGCTCTTGTCCCTGGCTCGGAAGTAGTAAGGGTTGGCAAGGGTCTGATTGCTGCGAAGCGTCCAGACTACCAGAGTGACAGCTAGCATTAACTCATGGAGGATAAAGATCTTACAGCAATAGCAACCACTTCCTCTGGTGAGGCACAACTTCGATCTCCTTCTCCAAAAAAAAGACTGTAGCGTCGCGCACAGGTAGTAGACAACGCAATGGAGAAAAGACTAACCGAGTTTGATAGGAGTTTCCCATGTAATACGTATGCACGGTGTGACTTGGCGTTTGTTAGCCACGGTACGACCACGGCAGGGTACGGGTTCGGACGTCCGACGCCATTAATTACCACTCTGCCACACGTCCAGGGCGAAGTAGCGGTGTGCCATTTTTTGGTAGCGCTCTTCAGAAAACAAAAGACAACCGGCTTCCATCTTAAACGAATAAACAAAGCTCTTGCTACAGGAAGGACATAGGGCGCAACGTACACGAAACACATTCAATACACATCACACTAACACACCGTACTACCTACCAGAAAGCAAATGAAATACAACAGACAAATTGAAAAACTGAAGCAATATTGAAGTGTGACTAATAGTAAACTGACGCGTATGGAAGGGGGGGGGGGGAGCCGATGTCATGTCGAACGAGATCTATTATGCCGTAAGCTAGCATGTAAGTAACATTACAATACACAAGCGTAAACTAACCAATTTGATTATAATTTTTTTTTGCAACTGACACATCCACACACACACACACACCGAATGTAGTAGAGGCGAAGTGTTTTGTGTGGCAGCTGCCATTTATTAATAGTCGTGAATACAAAAAAAAACAAAAGGATTTGGAAGGAAAATAGTAAGAATTAGTGATATATGACGTATATAAAGAGTACTAGTGACACTACAACTAAATGAATGCAGAAGCAACTATTTGATTCCGTGTTTGGCAGATGCTGTGGGAGAGTATTTATGGCACAAAATGGTTGCACAAGGACAAATCTGTATAGCAAGCTGTAAAGATAGGATAGAACGTGACGGCAGTTCAAATGTGACAGCTGTCAGATGGGAAGTCTAGCGCTAGTTGTGTAAGAATGAAACCGTAGCATACTTGTACAGCTCAGTTGCACTAGCAAATAAGATAGATTAGGTTAGTGGAGCAGGCCCAACCGGCATACAGCTGCGATTAGGTCAAACGCACCTGACCATGATTTTATCGAGTGCGACTGCGTGTAGTGCAGGTAGTATAAAGGTAAGTGTTACTTGTTTTGCTTCGTTAATTATACGTGTGCAGGAGTTTGCAACAACAACAAAGAAGAAGAAGAAAAAAAAGAAAAACAATCCCATTGTAACTATACCGATTCGTTGACGTTCTTACTGCCAGTACTACGAAACTTTCCATTCAGTGTGCTCAGTTTCCATAACCTCAATCGTCCAAAAAACGATGCGTAGGTTGATAGATAGGATAGCGTAAGTCGGGTTGGGTGGCAAATGTAGGATGGCTAGGTATACAATGCATGATGTAGCGAAGCAGACCGTTTGCCCTGTCAGGCAACTGAACGTAACCCACCAACCAACCGAAAAATATACACCTGAAGCTTGTAGGGTTTGCAACGGACCCTCACACTTGTTATTTATTCTGGCGCCTCATAATACACACAGTAAACCCAACATACCGACGACAACGACCGTTTGGAGTACCGCACTCATCGATCGACTACTGCCGATTATGTTCAGTCTACGAAACAAGCTACTAAGCTACTAACAGTAAGAAACCAAGCCAAGCGCTAATAGCAGTAAGTACCGACAACTTTCGTCGTTGCCGCCTGTGATAACACTGGAACCTACAAGCCAACGCATCAATAGTCGAACAGAAACCCACAGTTACCATTACAGTAGACGTCTACTGCCCTGCAAAGACTAAAGCAAGGGGGAGAGAGAGAGAGAGAGAGATAGATAGAGTGCGATAGAAAGATAAAGAGAGAGAGAAAAAGAGAGAGAGAAATAGAAATCCAATACGAATATGTGATTATGAAGGATTTTATTTCGTGTTACACACACATAACTACGTATCTACCTACCACAAGGATCGTGAGTACGCTGCCCACCCACTCACACACGAAAACAATCAATGATTTCCTGAGTTATTCTTCAACACTGCCTGTGTGACAGTTCTCCCTGCGTTTTAGCTAGTACCGGTTGACAGGTAAATTGAACGTTACGTTTCATTCGCCCCTGCCCCATTAGCGCTCAGTTTCGTTGATCTAGTTTGTATGTATAGAGCTGGTAAAATGGCGCACCGTTTAAAACATCTTGTACAGCGTAGCATAGTAATCGCGTTAGTAATTCCAAAACATTGGCAAATAGCACACCAATTTGGCCACAGATCGGAACCCTAGTTTGTAGATAGCTGACAGTGCGTTTGGGCGGTCTGGCACGCGTGAACCGTAATTAAGATAACCAAATCTAACCAACACTAAGACAAAACTAAAAATTAAAATTAAAAGAAAAAAACAACAACAAAATCTGTACATTTTATGGAGGGGCAATAGACTTGGTAGTTAAATCAATTTTTAAATTATCTTTTTCCCGCCTGTAAACTTATCTTTTTTCGGTGCGAAATAAAGATTTATCCGGCGACGATACTATCGAGATTAGTGGAAAGGAGAGCAAAACAAATTCACACCAGCGCCTAAAACTGGTGATGAGCAGAGACCGATCAAGTGATAACGGAAATTAAGAGAGCAAATGAGAGAGAGAGAGAGAGAGAGAGAAAGATAAATGAAGATAAGTATTTAGTATTCGGTACGGATCAACATTGATTTCGTTGCGTGTAACGTTGGGTGAATAGAGAAGTTCACTTGGGATTCATACCGTGCGCAGGCAAACGAAGTTGTTGTAATGTTCAATTAAACTATTAAAAGTAAACAATCTTAAGATGAAAAGATCAGAGAGCAAGAGCAATGGAAAGAGAAAGGGAAACCCCCCGGGGTAGGCTACGATGGACAGTGGCACTCAAAACAGAAACAAAAAAAAATACTATTCGGTGTTGTGACTTACTAACTTACTTACTTATTCGTAACATTCCATTTGCAAAAGTGATATTGGATGTGCAATCGAGTGACGGCGGACGGTGTAGATTTAAAGCAGGAATACTTATTAACTTATTAAACTCACGACCAGATGCTGCGACTTGCCCCCGATGAAGCAACGCTAGAACAAGGCCAGCGAGTGACTGAGTGATGTTACAGATATTAGCAATTGTGAAATGGTATTTGTGCACGGATTATGTAGTTTGATCGATTTACTGCTGACGGACAGCTTTAGTACGGTGTCAAACATTGCGCCACATATGGTGGTGGTTTTGTGTGAGTGTGTGACAACAATTTACAACAGGAAGGAAAGCAACCACACATGCACATAAGCGTATAAGCTAACAATTGAGATGTACTTTTCCATTCATATATACATATATATATATATA
>AXCM01007505.1:0-13305 GCA_000473375.1 Anopheles culicifacies | reverse complement strand
CCTTGGTGCATGTTTGATTTCCCTGTGGTCGTATTTCCCACGTACATATAGATGTTTCCGTAAACGAGTGTAAACGAACGAAACCTGAGCAAAAGCCGATAAGAAAAAAAAAACAACAACAACAAATATTAATATCGATCTACTACTAACACTGATATTAAACAATCAAATCGAGTAACAAACTTTGCCATTCCAACGCATGACAACATGCCCATGATCGATGTACAGCACCGAAGTAAGAACTGCATGTAAGAACGACCCACAAGCACACATACACACAAGTATTGTAAGAAATGCACCGCTAAAGAAATTATGCTGTAAAGATATCTCTAACTGCGTATGCAAACCATCACCAATCATGGGCAAATAAAGACAAAACGTTAAAAACGTACGCCACGTGTTGATCACTTTCTAACGGCTGTTTGCTAGTGGCGAAGGCGAGGAAGCTCGTAGCGATACGAGCGCCATCTGTCCGTCAGTATTCAAACAGTGCTCACTGATGGATGGATGAAATGTTTCAATCCGACACATTTTTTATACAGAATTACATAATTTGCGCAGAATGTTTGTCGTATTTTTTGAATAAATTACCTTATCAGCCCATAAAGTATTTCTCGACACAACTGCACTCTTTTAAATGTTTGTTTTTTGCTTCTTTCGTGCATTCATTCTTTCTTTCTCACTCACTCTTGTTGATTTTGGCCCGGTACAGTGAGCTATTGGTCTCATCTACGTGGCCATGACAAACTATGGGATCACGGTGATATTTTTCCCGTCAAAACACTACACTCCACCTTGCGTGTGTCAATTCTCTGTCACTTCAGTCAGATTTGTTTGTGTGTCGAGATGGAAACGAAGCAGCTACGCAGTACGGTTCCATTTTTCGCGTTTTCGTTATGAATAAAAAAACACGACTTAAGTAGTAAGCTTTCGGCTACAGCTTCCTATTCATAAGCACGACAGGTTGGAAGCAACAACGCACAGTGTTGCACCACGGTACGATAGTAAACAAAAAAGGACGCGCGCGCGTGTGTGTGTGTGCGTGTGCGAGTTTGTGTGTATGTGGAACCAGCAGGAAGGAAGCTGCAATTAAGGACAACACCCGGGCATACAGAGCTGCGTACGGGGTGCGGGATTTGTAGTGTTATTACGTGATTGTACAGTGCAGAAAGGGGTTGCTTGCCAACACCCGACGGGTACGGTTCCGTGTGATCCGACCGTGTGACATTCAGGAGGAGCTGTTATACCGGCAACCGTGGAAATCGTAGAAATCGGGCAGGATGGGTGGGTTGCAGGCGGCTTGGTCCATCATGTCGATGGTGACGCTAACACCGTTCATCGCATTCCTGTTTTCCATCGTATTTATGGCATCGATCGGGAAATCGTTCGGTGTGAGGCGGCTGTACGTGGATCTGCTGGTGAAAATCTTCGAGGTAAATGTCGGATGTTACCAGAAACTCCTAACTTAAAACAGAAAACGAATGGGAACATTATCGTACAATTCCCCTCGTTCTGTCCTTGCAATCATACACCAGGACGGAGTGGAATAGGATATCCTTTTTTCGCAATCATGAGTGTGTGGGAGGATGTCATGCGTCTGGAAAGAAAATCAATAATGCTCTTCTTGTCTCGTGGCGGTCTCGCCGTATTAAAAGTGTAAAAGGAAGGATCTCTTCAATCAACGTGAGCGTGCGCTTGTTTTTTAGGTGTTGAAATTCGGAATACAGCCTGTTAAAATCGAAACCATCCCAAGGTCCTTGCTATGTGCCTGGACAACAACATACCAGTGCATATTCACCGGCAATATCGATTCGGCGAAGGGAACCAATCTCACCCACGACCCTATACATGGCTTTCACACATCAACCGCATGCGACGGAAGCAGAAGCTTATCGAAAGCCGAGAATGGAATCCATAATCGATAACCCGCCGCGGCAAATCGGTGCTGCTGGTCAGCAGATTTAAGTCTCCGTTTTATTATTCTACCCACGATACAAGGTGCCGGCACTGGGGATATATGCAGGGCTGGTAAGGGATACCAGTGGACACGTACAACAGCAGCACCGCTACGGTTCTATGGGTGCCGTAGTACTGCTGAATCATCGTTTATGCCTTATCAAATGCGATGTTAAAGCGCGACGAAAGCGACGTGTTGTTTTGTCCGGCTCGTGCTTCCATGTCCAAGTTTTTGTATTCTAGATTGAGCATTGATGTCCAGAGGCGCAAAGAATTGAGCAGTCTGCACTTTAACTTGCTAATGAACCGTAATCTTTTTCAGCCATTTCGAAATGCTCGAACATTCGTCTTTTGGGATCGGTTTAGTGTTTGAAGGTCCAAAGTGCAAGCCAAGATGTAGATTTGGAACAGAAGGTCCAACGAATACCGAAGGGTTGCGTTCCACTTAAAACATCCACCGTTTTTCCTGCCATGTATAACTGTTCTGTTCTAGGACTGTACTAGGTAGTTAGCATTGAGGTGACAGGAAATGCTGCCATCGGAAGTTATTTCGTTCTGACCGTGGTTGTTGCACTGCAGTGTACCGTTGTCGTAGCCCTTTTTTAATGCGCTGCGCCAGCAGTAGCTTTTGTACCACGAGGCCTAGGGCCCATTATCTGTAAGCTTGACCGTGAAATTATAATCGGCAGTGCGCTATTGGACCTATGGCGTTTAGTATATGCGTGTGTGGTGGCGCTTGTTACGCGGTTTCTCAACGGTGCGGTCAAGGCCACAAGTGCTGACTGTGAGTTTCGCTCGGATTTCACCAACAAACGCGAACCGGTCTACAACACCGTCTATATAACATGCACAGCTGCTCAACGTGTGGCCTTTGTGTTCATTTGCAGAGAGTGCCGATGCGTCTCTTTGTAGCCGGAGCAAAAAGGAACCCGAACCCATCGTGATGCAGTTGATGTCAATAATCAAAGGAACACTACTGCAGTACATTACAGTCCCTAGGGGGAGGGTGTGTTATTTTAAAGGCCCGTTTTGTTTTGTAAACGACGCTATCGTCAGTGAACCCGAAATGTTGAGAGGGGCTTGTCGTGGAACGAGAAAGAAACTGCACCAATGCAATTATTATGTGCTCCGTCAGTTGTTTCCTTTACGCTTCATTGCGCTAGAACTCGATGCCAGTGCATTGAAATTTTGCACAAAGTAGATCGATTTGGTAGAATAAAAGGTTCAAATTTATAAATCATTTAAATCGAGCTTAGGTAAACAATTTGAAGTTCGTTACTTAAAAAAAGCATAAGTCGAGCTTAGTACGTTGTATAGGAGAGCTAGTTCACCTTACCCAACCAAGGGTCAATGGCTTAAGCAAATGCGGAACAAGCGACTTGCATATTACGTACAATCATTTTCAAAACCGACCATACTCGTACGTACACTTTGTCGTTGCCTGTCATGTGAGCATTTTATCCAAAATGCGGCAAGTGCGATGCACTTTCCCATCGTGCACCCTTCAATTTGATTGGATGGTATATGGCGCCCGCTTTCGATGGTACTTTATTTTCCCACTTTAATATAAACACGCGTCTAAAATCAATAACGACGCAAAAAGCTTTCCAAAAGCCAAGTACCATGCGATAAGATTACATTCGGGCACTAGGCACATTTCGGCTCGTTTCTTATCAACAGGTTATATCGCATGGTTTGATAGAGTTCCGCCTCGAGCTATGAACGTTTTTTTTTTGCCTTATTTTACGATTATAAAGCTGCTCATTTTTGTTTTGTTTGATACGGGAACAACGTTCGAACGCTCATTTTCATTGTTGCATGCTTTATGGCTCGCACGCTATCCGTGACGTACGGCGATACCACGTGTTATCAATCACCGTATAAATGCTTTCTTTCGGGTGTTATCAAACCCTTTGGATTTATGATTTCGGTACAAGAAAAAAAAATCACCCTCCAGCCAGGCAGCATCCAGAAAGTTCCATTTCCATGCGCGGTGCGCAAACGTTGTTTACTATTTTGCGACGTGATGCCACCGTTGCTAGAGCAATCAGGGAACGTTGCTACCGTACTCATCGTCAAGCGGGCCTCCTGCGGCACAGAGAGGTTTCAGTTTACTTACCAATTAGCTTTATTTATTTACTCTATTGCTGTTCCCGGGCAACCAGAAGCATCCCACTACCACCTCGCAGTCCAATTCCAGGGCGACACCTTAGCTCACTTAGATTGACGGAGAGTGCACTGAAAGTACTTGCATCCTCGTTTACGGCAGTGTGCTGCTGATCTCAGCCGGTAACGGCAGTGTGGCGTGGTTTCTTTTTTTCTCTCTATCGCCGAGAAAGGACTACATGTCCATCCTCTGAAAACTTCTCACCCGGTTACCCATTAGCCCCACACAGCTTCTGCAATCGAAAACAATTTTCCACGATTCAAAACATCACTGATGTGCTGTGCTGTGCTGATGGATGCCCCCTCCTATACCGTCGCCGCTGATGACCGGTAGTATTATCAAAAATAAAACTGTTAACATCAGACGAAGCGCGATAAGTAGTAGTCGAGCGTTGCTGCAGGCAACGCACATCAGCTGGGTGATACAAAAATAAACAACAGCTGTGATTGTACATGTTCTGTAGTAGCAATTTAACTATTTTGTACCTAAAATATCGCCCATCGTACCGACAGAAGGGGGAATCGTATGCGTAAAAGTAGCGTTGTAATTTGGTTGGATGGTGTAACGAAAAACAAAAAATCTCATCGAAATTCAAACGTTGCCTTCCGTCGTAGATTTTTGACGATGTCGTCATACATAAATGGAAGGGGATTGATGCTGGCGCATGACGCAATTATTAATGAACTGCGTTTCGTTGAAACGCAAGGCAACACATCGGATCTGGCCTTTTTCAATTCTTCGACGCTGGTCGTGACCTCCAAATTTGACCGAAAGTTGTCTCAAACATGATGCCAGATTTGTTTCTCCTTGTTGCTTGTTTTTTTTTTTTTTGTATACCCTAAACGATCGATCGTTTTGCCGCACAGCATCGTATTTAGTTAGTAATTAGAAGGCAATTGTTTTTTTTTTGTACCAGGATTTTATATTGCAACGATTTTGTTAGATCAATTTATTATCTTTCTGCGTAAAGAAGCCATAATTACGCAAGTGTGCAATATAATTAATGTTGTATTTTTTACTGAATTGTCTTTAATGATAAGTACAACTATTTTTAATCTCTAATGGTAATATATTTTTTCTGCTCTATCCACTTTTAGTTCGGTCGACAAAACATTGAATCCGTACGGAAGCAACAGTTCGCAAACATTACAAAGTCCGAAGTGGAAGATGAGGACACACCCACCGGTGACAATCCCAGTGCCGAAACTGTCGATATGGGCAGCACGAAGACAAACGGCAACATCCCGAACGGTGGAAACCATCGGTACATGAACGGGCGCGATACACCATCGCACATTGCGAACGGGGGCAACACCGTGATCAGTCGGGCCGAGTCGCTTATCCTGTCTCCGGAAGTTATTGATGATACGCGGAGCAAAAGTACCGAACCGCACGAAGACGGTACCGCACGGGAGAATGGTGAAGATGGTGACGAAGAAACGAAATCGGACGGTACAGACGGTGAGCAAGAGGCTGCGGGCTTCAAGCTGTCGAACTGTCTCGACTACGTCAAATCTGGCATGGAGGCGATCATTGAGGATCAGGTGACGAGCCGGTTCTTGGCGGAAGAGCTGAAAAATTGGAACCTGCTAACGCGTACCAATCGGCAATACGAGTTTATCAGCTGGCGGTTAACGGTGATATGGATGATCGGGTTTTTGATACGATACTTTATCCTGATGCCGATGAGGGTGCTTATTTGCTTTATAGGGGTAAGTTCTTGTTTACGAGTTGATCGTATGCTGGAGAACATAACACTACGGCCGTTTAGGCTGTTTGTGTGTTTTTGCGCCGAAAAGGTTAAGTAAGTTAATGGAAACAATGTCAGAAAAAGATCCTAAAACGTTGATCCCTTTTTCTGACATCTGGTTCCCAAGTACTCTCAAGCGTCTTCCACAGTACTGTGGTTGTATAATATTGTTTCTAAATTTTCCAATGGGATGGAATGGTCTTCTGCCGGAACACTATGTAATGCAACCGAAATTCTTCTGCTCCGCATGAAGGTGGTCTACTGCGTGATTGGCTTCGCGTTCGTGGGCATTCTTCCGACGTTCCGGTTGCGCCGTGCCATGAATGAGATCGTGTTCAAGCACACGTTCCGCATGATTACCCGCTCGATTTCAGGCGTTGTACGGTTCCACCATCCGGAGTACAAGCCGAAAAACTGTGGCTTCTGTGTGGCCAACCACACGACACCGATTGACATTGCAATCCTGTCCACCGACTGTACCTATTCCCTGGTGAGAGATACGATTGATGCACGATTGTGCGGTACGGCGAGCGATACACTGAGACGGACGTGTGGGATGTGTTGATTGTATTTTCTTATCCTACAAGATTGGCCGTTGTTTTGTCGTGATTGTATGCAATCTCTGTATCTCATGAACTTCTGTTGGGTGGGTTAATACCGTAATGGGGCTGCAAGTTACTGGTACATACTGTAAATATTCACATTCATGCACGATTGTCATAGGTGGGTCAATATTATCAGGTCAATATTCAGGGAGCGCTTACGTTAGGTCATTACGTTACGAAAACAAACTATTCATCAACAGCATTCTTCACAATCTTACAGAACATAGTCATACTATTTGTTAAAAAGTTTTGCATCACTTTCATGAAGGCAAACGCTCATCGAAATCCCCGATAAAATCTTGTATATAAAACAACAAATTTCTTCATAATGTTGGAATTTAACTTACTCAGAATACGTTGACACATTCTTTCATGAATTTAATTTTACCTTAAAAATTTGTAGAACAAAATACCAAGGTGTATAATTTACTCCTCCCTTTTAAACACAGACTTTTATCATTGTGAAACAAATTATTATACCTTATCGCCGGTACGGTACCCCACAACCCCTTGGCAACGTCACCCATTATAATTTATTTTTTTACGATAAGATGTGAAGATTGCAGAGCAAATCAATTTCGTTACCGCATCGCCACTTCACACTAACGTGCATGAAAGATGGCAACGAAGGTGTAGAAGGCAAAGTTCAAATCAGGTGATAACACAAATCACACCGCATGGTTGCATGGGAGTGGGTGACATCGGTCCACTGTTACGATGCAGTTATGGGGTACGCATCAACTACACGTTCATTGCTACTAGTGCATTCCTGTGAAGTGCATTGAGGCAAAGGAGTAGAAAGAAGAGAAATTGAGCGAGAGAGAGAGAGTGAGAGAGAGTTTTCAGTCAATGAAGAAGCCTTACTGGTTGAGAGGCAGCCTCAAAGCCGCCAGAGCGCATGGTTGTGTTGTTGACATTGACGTCCACTCCACTATCAGCTGCATCTGTTGCATTTGTTGTGCCTCCCCTAACGATTGTCCGTCCGTTGCCTTTCTTCCATCGGCATCGATCTCTCATCTGCTTGATGACGTCAAATGCTGTGAGGTCACTAGAAAATGTGAGCAAATCGAGGCAGAGATTAGTTTGACAGGGGATCAATAAAGATTCAAATATAGCTTTGATTAGGGATTTTGTTTAGTAAAGGTTTAGGATAATAAAAGCTAGATTTTTAATCGAATACTTCTAGGCAAATATAAGAAAATCTTCCAGAGGAGAAAAGACAGAGCTGAAGAGCAAAGCATTCCATCTACATTTATTTTTATATCGCAAGCAAACAAGCATGAATTGGGTTCATAATATTTTGTTTTGTACCGTAAAAGGGGGTACCCCCTGCAACAAATATATGGGGTTTTTCCGCATTGTATACTGCTCTTCCCATGTCTTCGAAGACCATACCATCGACCATAAAATGTATATGAAATCGAAACAACAGACCATTGGCATTTGTAGCTGTGTTATAGCCTGAAACATCATCTGTAAATATTACACAATTGCATCACAAATGCATCGTTCTTTCTCTCTCTCTCTCTCTGGCATCTCTCACATTCTCAGGTCATATGGTTGACGGTGTGCACCGCCGTGGTTGGCTGCGTGCCGGAAGGTTCCATCAAGCGCACCCTGGTCAAGAGTGTGCTGATTCAGTGTTTCGGCTTTCTGTCGAGTGCATTATCATCTGTGATCAATTATCATAACATACAGAATCGTCCATTGAATGGCATCTGCGTGGCAAACCATACCAGTCCCATCGATGTGTTAATGTTAATGTGTGACAATTGTTACTCGCTGGTAAGTACGGCCAAACCGGTAGGAGTGTACCATCATCTACCTCCCGCTCGAAGCAATGCGCATCGCTTGTAAATCCCTCTAGATCGCTTTATTAGAAGTTGGTAAAAATTGCTCATAAAATTTCCTTCCTGTTTGCTAACATTCACCACCGCGCGCGGTAAAAGATCGGTCAACGTCACGGAGGATTTCTTGGAGTGCTTCAGCGCGCATTGGCCCGAGCCTCACCACACATCTGGTTCGAACGAGCTGAAGCAAAGGATCGGATACTGGTTGCAAAGAGGTACGAAGAGCCCCTGCAGAGTGGTTGGGTAATTGTGTGCGATCCATGTTTAATGGCCTCTGTGTTCAATCCCCATAGATTAAAGGAGCACGTGACAGATCCGAACAATCCACCGATTCTGATATTCCCCGAGGGTACTTGCATCAACAACACTTCCGTGATGCAGTTCAAGAAGGGTAGCTTTGAAGTTGGTGGCGTAATCTATCCAGTGGCCATCAAGTAAGTTCGTTCGCTCTGAACCTTACGAGTACAGTTGGTTCGGTTTTGACGAATGTGATCATGTGTTCCCTTTGCTAATCGAATTTTAGATACGATCCACGCTTTGGTGATGCTTTCTGGAACAGTTCGCGATACTCGATGATGCAGTATCTGTTTCTCATGATGACTTCATGGGCGATCGTGTGCGACGTATGGTATCTGCCACCGATGGAACGCAACGAAGGTGAATCAGCGATCGATTTCGCGAATCGCGTCAAGCGTGTCATCGCCGATCAGGGCGGTTTGGTCGATCTCGTCTGGGATGGACAGTTGAAGCGCTCGAAACCAAAGAAGGAGTGGAAGGAAAAGCAGCAGGAGAAGTTTAGCAAGCTGCTAAAAGGCGAATGACAGATGGCCTAGCGGTCACCGTGCCGATCCCGTTGCACGGAACAGTCGTCGATGGATCGGAACAGTGCAAAAGTCACACCTTCGGAGGTGCCGGAAGAGGTGCAGCAAAGACAGGAGACATGTCCGCAGCAGGTGGATACATAAACACAGGGTTCATACTATTGTGACGCTAGCGAACGAGCGTCACCATCTTCTGCTCTTCAGTAATAGACAAAAGACAGGAAAGCATCTAACTAAACAAGCTGTCCGTAGGATGAACATCCTTTCCTTTCTAGGACCACCACTGCACAGTGCGTCATCCGTCGCGTGTCATTGTGGCTGCGGATCGCACGCGGTAGGATGTATAGACACACTTTCAGTAACAACACCAACTATCACCACCAAAAAAACACAAACAAACAAACTAATGCGCTTAGGTAAAGATTATCCTCGCTCACTGTGAAAGTCAGTCTGTTAATTTAACGGTTTTCTTACGTATTGTTTGGTGCTCCTGTAGCTGTTGTTGTTTTTTTGTAAAGACACCTTAGCATTTACGTTTAGCACATACCTGCACTGCAACCGCTCCACAGTACTGATGCTCATTTCACAGTAGTACAAACCAATAGTACAGTAACCGAATTTACTTAAGTAGAGCAGGACACACGTTACCCAAAAAAAAAGAAAAGAGAACACGCCAACGAAACATAAATAGTCAGGCACCAACCAACACGTAGGTAGTAGATTGCAATTTCCAATTGATGCAATCCATTGCACGTCTTTTATTTGTAACTCTTTTCAACTTGTTTGTTTACGCTTCTCTATTATTTTGCTTGTTTGTGTGTGCTACGTTTGCTTTCTTTTCTTACCAGAGAGGTTTCACAGTTTTGTGAAATATATTATTATCTTTCATTTTTGTTTTACTAAAAATATTTCAATTTCAAGTCATTCTACGGCGACACACCGGGAGGGCTTTTTGTGAAAATGTTTTCCTAAAACGGATGGAATGCTAGTGTTGTATCATAGCGTTTCGAAACGATGATATATAAATGTGTGTGTGTGTGTTAAAAGTTAGTTTTGCATTTAACACAGTTTTGTTTCCTCTGTTTGTGAAACGTGTGCGCATGGCACTATAGTTTCCCTGTTTTGTTTTTCACAATATAAAGCCAGTACAGTGTATAAGCATGTAACATATAACGAGGGGCAGCTTTATCCCGTGTGTAGGATAATGGGCTTGGGCAGCTAACCGTACCGTATATGCACACAGTAGTAAATTGGAAGGTATTGTGTAAATCTAGCATTAGAAGTAACTGTATATCATAAGACTGAACAAAAAAAAAAACAAGGTGATGGAACGAGTGATGAGAGAAGGAGATCGACAACGGATAAGCGGTGGAAAAGAAGGATGATCTTCGTTTGTTATCGTACAGATGATGTGTAGGTATAATGTTGTTGTATACAGAGATGGTTCGGTCGGAAGCGCCACAAAACCCTAAAGCAAGATTGATATTTATAACGGTGAGGAAAACAGCTAGGACGTGGGGATAGGATTATAAATGAACATGCGCGATTGAAGTAAGGTTATATGAAGAGCAAATAAAACGGACAGAATCGGCCTAATCCGAGGTCGTTAAGTCGGTGTGGTTTGTTTGGGTAAAGATTCGTAAGTGCGTGCTGCAGGGAGAACAGGCGGTCAATATCAATATGCACCCTTTACCCCCGGGGTACGTTTACAACACATAATGTTCAGCGAAAGACAAAAAAGACACAGACTATGCATTCATCATGTTAATGAGGCGGAGGGGTGATGGAACAAATAATGAGGCTAAATTTCGGACCATTGTCCGTTTCTCCACCCGGAATCACTTCAGTCAATTGTTTATAGATTTTTTTGTTTTAATTGTATAACGCTTGCAGTTACAGCTGTCGAAGAGTATAAGAGTTAAGTGTTGTGTTGCGTTTTGTTGAGCGTTACAATTGTGTTAAGAAACGTTGTACAGCATGCACAGAGAGACGCATGATTTCATGAGGCGAGCAAGTATCGCGACAGTCCGTTAGCGACGTACTAAGGTGCCAATTGTGCCCGTAAGGAAGGATGCATTATTAGCAGTTTGGCACAAGCTCCTTTACGTAACAGTCCGTTGGGGTTTGACGATATCTACATTCAAAATACCCTACAACATAACATACACTAAGGGGAAGGGTAGTTTCTACAGCTTCAGCAAGAATAAAAATTACGAAATACCCCCATGCACACAGAACCTACGTCTGCCAAATAACAAACGTTTGCCGAATGAAGACAATGGGAAGATTGTGGTTAGTGTGGGAGCAGGCTATTCTATCACACGATGTGCATTACAATGCACTTCCTTCTGTACAGCACCAAGAAAAGTTGTGTAGAGAAGCAATTGGGAGCTAGTGAGTTTTGGAACGCCATCAAGGCTAGACGAAATGGGGCCGGTTACGTTATGCATAGACATTCTAAAGCGTTTCAGCTTTAAGACCTATACAACGCATATGGATTAGGGTGTTTCTTGCGTTGTGTTAAATCATCATACATTTACCAATCTGCCGGTGTGTTCTTACCGAGTGAGGAATGTGGGATAAAACTGGAGTTCGATAATGGTTCGATCGGTTTATATCTACTGACTAGTCAGTTGGGAGTTGCAGAAATGCGCCAAAACAGGGCATGAACGAATGAACTAAACATGAGGGAACAAGGTAAATTGCTAATACTGCTGTCAATGATATTTATGATATAAAAAATATATCCCCACACATACACATACACACAATCTGAATGCCTAAATGGAGGAATGGATAAACCCGGGATGAGATTAGTCGAACAGAGGATAAGCGTGACAAAATGATTGAAAAATAAATAAAACATGGGATCTTTTTTTCCTTTTGTCAGAACGTGGTTGTGTTGCGTTCGATATGAAGATCTTATCCGAATGTGTAAATGTTTGAACACTTTAATGTGTGTCTTAAGTATAAACCAACCATGGTTAAGTAGGATGCATCAATCCTTCATCATACCTTCCTAATTTGATCCTTTGTGTATTAGCTTGCCTTTAATTAACTTCTTCGTTTTTCTTCCAATCATCAAAAGGCCAAATAGTATGCATACTACCTTTCTCTTAAATATACCATCCTATTTACTCTCCATCTCGCTCTCCTGTAAGGATGAACACTTACTCACTCGACCAGGTTAAAGTTAACTGAGTTTCGGTTATTAAGGACCTGGGCGTTTGGCTCTTCACTCACCACATAGATTCTTTAGCCAGTAGAGCTAGAAGGACTCTGGGTGTTTTGAGGGGTGTGGCTCATGATTTCTCCGACCCCTGTTGTTTGAAGATTTTGTTCTGTGCTGTGGTTCGGTAATTGCTGGAGTACATTGCTCGGTGGTTTGGTATCCGTCGGCGAAAACATTCCACATTGAGCGGATCCAGAGGTCCTTCACTAGGGTTGCCCTTCGGAAAATCCTTGGTAATCGATCCTCTGCTCTGGCTTGTTACGAGGACCCATTCCCCAGCTTTTCTTCTGTCTATCTCGCTTTATGTTCCCTCCCGTAGCCTTCCTACCCGATCATCTCTATTCATTGCGATACGGCGCACCGCTGTCGGTTGCAATGATCCACTTCTTTCTGCAATCAAATCCTTTAATTCAACGTCTCATCGTTTTGACTTTAATTTAACACTCTCTTCCTTTCGTTGTCGTTTAATATCCTCTTCCTAGAATCATACCCATCACTCCTCCATCGCTGCTTTTATTATTTTTTGTCTCTTTCTAATTGGTTAGTTTAGATTGATTGTAAGTTAAGATCAAGTAATATTTATAATCCTAATATAGCCGTAGGTAAATTATAATTAGGGAGGACGGCAGTACTGCCGCCATTTTCGAGTGACAAGTGCTAGGATCATCCTTTGAAATGTGTCTGTGAGCAGCAAATGTGCCAAAGGAAGATAAATTATCTGCTAGCTGAACTGTTTACCAATGCGAGCACGTAATGAGAATGCCGGACTTATGCGCCACCCGTTCTCAAGGAGGTGTTCGTCAACGACCCTTTCGGCATGAGACGTAGAGTAATACAGCGGGCTCTATGCATGGATCAAGTGGACTCAAACTTAGGGGAGATTGGATGCAGCCATGAATGGAGGGATGGGCTGAGCTTCCAGCA
>AXCM01007504.1:0-13311 GCA_000473375.1 Anopheles culicifacies | reverse complement strand
CAAAACGCCATATTCTAGGCTCGGCGCCAAGGGCCATCTATAAAATGTAACATTCCATTTCGACCGGAAGTAAGATCAGTCCCGTAACCGTACATTAAATTACGATCAATCATCAAATTGGTCTTCCGTTGTTTGGTGTGCACGACCATTCTCAAACCCAGCCGTACGGGACAACCCAATTGCCACACGTTTCTCCGTCGATGCTAGTACCTATGGTTCACACTCGCTTACAGTACCTCACCAGGAGGGCTCGCCTAAAAACTCTTCAACTGTAAAGAGATCACAAGAACAGTGCGAAAACGTTCCAAAACCGGCACTGGAAGCACACGGCAACGCGTTTGGTTTTTCTTCTACTCTTTCTCGCAGAAACTTCTTCGCACACTTCCTTTATCACAATGTACAACCAGGGGTATTTTATTAAGATTTTTCACCTTCGGGCGCGCCAAGACAACATGGTGCAATATCGCGTGTTAACAGTTTCTGCCCTGTTCTCGTCCGGACACGGGCGCATATCGGTTCTTTTGTACCTACCATCCTGCCATCCTGCCCGAGGCGCCTAGAAGCGCACCGGACCTAGAGATTGCGTCGCGATGGGAAGAAGAAATTCCTTCTTGCACGTAATTAAAGCCGACTAAACATATCTTAAACGAGATTTATTGCAATATCATGTTGGTAATATTCTCCCAATAAATTAATATTGAATTTATTTCACTCGATATCGTTACCGCTCCGCACCGTGGCTCGGCACCCGGTGGATACCCGCTATGTACATCTCCACCACGGGTTTCGCTCGTATCGGGCTCGGACAAATCTCGTACGACGAAGTCGACGCCGGAACCCCGACCGACACGAGACACGCGGCTGACAGGCGGGCTCCGGAGAACGACGAGGCGTACATTATTGATATCAATATTTCGCGTAAAGTATACTTTTATCGCATGTGTACATTTAATATTAAAGCCTTTTCCCTCGTTGACATTTAATCGCACTTAGGCGAGCGTGCTAAGCTCGCGCACGCCGGGAAAGTGGTCTACGTTTGGGGCTGAGTTTGTGCTGTACTGCAAAGGGGACGTTGTTGGGGTGGTTAGGTGCCGAGATCATGAGAAAAGTAGATAAATTAAAATGTGTCGAACGCTCGAGCTCGAACTCGAATCCACGCCGAGCGAAGACCCGTCCGCCAACGTGCACCGGTCTGCAACGTGTACACGCAGACTCCCTGCACCACGTGTCCCAAAGGACCCTGCGCCCGCCGTCCAGCATTCCACCATCCCACTGAAGGATAGTGTGGACGATATTCTAATTGACTTCTTTGTTCTAGTTTTCTTGCCGGTTATGGCGATCGAGCAATTTGGACGAGTGTTGCTGGTACTATTATTATTATTTATGTATTTTCTATCGCACCTCTTGTCAACCTGGTCGCGCCCGACCGTCTATGACAGCATCGTGTGCTGTGGTGGTAATCAACACGAAACGAAAGACATCCGCGGGCGTTAGGCGACAAACCTTACGGTATGCATATTTGGGGTTGGTATGTTGACGTGGTATCGGTGGATAAATAGAAAACGTTACAACACTAATTTTTGGTAGATGGAGGTTTTTTTTTTTATTTTTGAGACTGAAGCCAAATGGAACTGCACATTATTTAAAGCTATTTATTGTAAATTCAAAATTTGTAATTTATAAAAATATTTTTAAAAAATATTATAATACAACTTGCCACAAGTATTCACTCACCACAGGATTTACGTTTTAAACAATATTCCAAAATTTATTTCGTATATTCTTTCATGTTGTGGGTCACTGTAGATGGATGATTATGAAAAATGAGCGAATCAATTTTGAGATATGTCTGCTGCAGTGCTACTGCCTTTATTTTATTCAACGCACCTCAACAACCTCAACAAGACCCCATGAAGCCTTTGTTCAGGCTACTCGCTCTTCCCATGTTCGTGTATGTATGTTAAATCTAAACAAAAAGCCTATCTCTCGAAAACAGAAGTCTCACAGTAGACCCGATTGCCGTTTGCTGTCCATCAATCAGGTGATTTAGTCTCTCCCGCTGGTTGCTGGCAGTCATGTTTTACTATGTTTTCTGCATTCCACCTCTCTCTCTCTTTCTCACTATCCCTGTTTTTCGGCATATGAGTCTTAGTCCACCCTTCAAATCGTCCGCTAAAGCTCAAATCTGGCCCCAAACCCACCACGGGTGACCGAACCCCAGAACCGGCTACCAGATGATGAGCGTAGCGAGATGAAATTTTAATTTGGAAGCAGTTTGTACTTGTTAATAGGTTCGATCGTTTATCACTCAATAAACCTCTCCCGTGGCCGTGTCAGTGTTTAACCGGAGGCCGGAGGTTATTTGCCGCACACGGTATGGGGTCATGTTTTTTTTTGGGGACCTGTGGGTGAATGTTTGGAATGCTGCTCTATAGCAACCGGAAACTGGTCGCCAGAGCAGTACGCCGAACTCAGCGGTTTGTGAACTGATAGCGCACACTGCTGGTTTATGAAGTGTTACGAACTCGTAGAAAATACTAGGAATCAGGGCCCATTTACAGCAGATTTACCACGAACGTGAGTGAAAGGATCAATGCTTCTGTCTGGTGCTTGAATCGTGCTGTCAAAACAAAGTGAAATGGGTGACTTTACGGTGCTGGCAGCTGTGAGACATTTTAGTAAAATGTCTATTAATACGTTGCTTACAAATTTTCAAACCGATTTGGGCGTTAGATATTGATTGAATAATTCACCTGAACGCCGTTTTCAGCATTACCATCAATTCCCCAATTAATTTCTCTTCAGTAAGGATGTAAGAAGTTTACTTTCGCAAGTAAAACACTTATTTTCAACTCCTCAAGTTACTCGGAATGTTCCTTTCTAAAGAAGATATGTCCATGTTTGTAAGTGTCGTGACGAGATCGGACGCATTTCGCCTGCTCACGATTCGAATACAAAAACTTCTCCTTGACAGATACGCCACCGTTGACAAGCTGGAGCAGCACAGGTGAAAAGGAAAGTATTATAGTTTTGAAATCACCAGCAAAAGCTTCACTAGTGACCAGTCAGTACCATGTCTCACCTTACTGACATTGAAGACCGCAGAAAAGCAACGCTTTCCGAATCAGGAGTCTCGGGTTGCAATTTGTTTTCGATTAAACACGCTGTGGTTTCCTTGCTTGGTAGGACATTTAAGTCTTTTAGTGTTTAACATCGGACACGTCTTGTAATCCATTGTCAGTATGCTTGCAAAATGGCCATAAATTACCAGACGCTTTTCCGTGATCGTTTCATGTGCGCTCAGCACGATCCACAGCATGGCCCCCATTTTTAGCCCTTTCCTCTACGGCCCGCAAGGGGAGTGCTTATCCAGATTATGCAGGAACCATAGTGCAGGGTTGTCAATATTAAATTACTCCATGTCATCGTCACTACTCCCAGCGAGACCACCAGTACCAGCGAATGAGTCCAAATCGTTCGCATACGCTCTTTTATTGATTTAAGCGCTATCGCAACACGGTGCGACACTTGATTTAATTATCGCTCCGCCTCATCGGCGGCTTTGCAGACGCCTTCGTAGCTTTCGTGGGGAATCCCGGGGTCCCGTCTTTCACGACCAAATCGGCACGTCACGTCTAGCAGGGTGTAGGCGCACCTCGCTCACGGAGATGAATCGTCGGCTGACTCACTTCCGTCGTAGCACTGTAAAAAACGGATAAACACCCCCATGTAGGTCGCTGTGCGGTGGTTTTCCTGTCCCGGTCCAGTAACGTGAGCCGGGTAACGCAAACGCATTCCATGCGCAAGGTGATATTTTTCCCAAACAAAATGTTAATCCAATGTTCGACGAATTCCGAACAAAACGCACGAAACACGAGTTCGGGATGGAACAGAAAAACGATCTCTGCACGCACCTCAAACGCACGCAGGTATCGCTCGGTCAGACTTAACGCACTAGCGTCAAACCGAGCTAGCGAGCAATGTCGAGGAAATATGATGTACATTTGCCTGCGATATTTGTTTCATTTACGCGATCGGATTTCACTCTCGCAGTCGCATACCGAAACACGGGCCGCGTGTTGGCTACCGCATGCTACTGGCCACCGCAAGCCTGGCTCGCCTGAACTGGTTTCACGTGATTTCACAGACTCCACCACTCACAAACGAGATCTTATCGGGCAATGATCTTTATGACAGCACCAAAGACATCTCGGACAGCTCCACGGCAGTAAGGATCCCGGGGGCTGGTACCGAACACGGAGCTATGCGCACAGCATGCTAGTAATAGCTGCTTGTCTACGAGCTCCCGCTGCTCCATTGTCCGTCCACCAGAGTGCACCACAGTGCTCCGGGCATCGCAGCAGTCAGCTGGTGCGAGTGTCCATTTGTTAAGACACTAAGCAAAGCACCACACGACAGCGGATGAGGTTATGTTTGGATTGGACCCTTCCTGCACTAGTCCATCGCAGTGTTCCACGAAAACTCGATATTTCCTGCAACAGTGTTGTCATTCGGTGCTACTGGGCTCCGGGGTCATACACCATGCCAACGGGCAACCATCGAGCTGACCCACATCGGAATGATAAATGAAAGCTGACGTCTCAATCGATCGACGAGCACGATCTGCAACAACACTCCGCACCTGAGGCGCGCTATCAAAACTGTTCGCAAATGTGTCCCAATTGTGCCCCGATGTAGGTGTCGATTGGTTTCTTGTTTGTTTGGCTGTTTGAAAATGAGCTTTGCGAGTGTGTTGTGTGATTGGATTGAAAACGAATTAAAAAAACTGTATAATGATTTACGAGCTCGAGCTGATGGTAAGGAGAGGAATAATTACTGATTCGTTCGCATAGATAGTAGATGGATCAAATAGTACTGTGATGAGATTTGAAGTAGCTCGGACAAAATTGACTTCTCAGTTTAACCTTCAACAAATGTCTCGTATGCTGCTTCATAGCCTTTGTTTTTGATTGACCTATTAACAAATCCGAAGCAAGTGTTTCTGTGCATTGTTAATGCCATTTTCATCAGATGAACTGCAAACATAAACATTATTTATTTTTAATTACATCAATCTTAAAATGTAAACAACACCTAATTGTTCAATACAATTTTTTTTTTAAAATGGTCATACTTAAACAAATATACTTAAAGGGATTGAAAATCAAACCAAGTCTATAAATGTTCAAATATTAACCCATTTGTTTACTTTGTAATGCGACTTAAAAAGATATTATCAAACCAGTCTACACCAATCGTGCCCGTGATAGACTCCACGTTCTTCTTTTCGGATGCTATCCGCAAACGATGGTATGCTTGAACACAAATCCATCATTTCTTCGTCCATTTCTTATGATCTTCATTGATTAAAACCGACGAGTGATTCGGTACACCTTAATTGGAAATAATGATCCACCAACCAATATGATCCAAAAACCAGTTCCTATCTCATTGGTGTGACACATCGGAAGAGCTCTATTGAACAGAACGGTCAAGCTCTGTCTATGTCCATGTGTCTGGTGTGATATGAAATTTTCAAACGACTCAGAACAGAAACAGTCTTCGGGCAAAGCTCAGTGAAGAGGGGATCATCTACGGAAACCCCGGAGTAAATCGCCCGGGATAAACGGGACAGGAAATTGTCAATCAATTATTTCTCATACACGTCGTACACACGCGGATTGGCCATAATTAACCGTCTTTCTTCAGTACGGTGCGTTTAGATATATGCCACCGATCCTTCTCTATATTGTACACGGTGATCGATCATAAAGTTTGCTCCCGACATAACCCGTTCATCCGAAAAACTGCCCACCGACTGCCAATGGAAATCGATCGACTGGGAGCAAACATTCGACAGTCGTCGTCGACTAGTATCGGATGGAGGATTTAAATTCAATCATCACATCTTTGATCGAGCGCTTGCCCGGGAACCGGTCGGAGGGAAATGATCGATTCGATTCAACACCATAAAGAACACCCGGGAATCCGGTTCAGAACAGGGCTAATTGGTTATGTTTTGCCGCTCCCGTGATCAACTGCTTCCTCTTTCATCTAATCCGATCCGCGCTGGAGTCTTGTTCAAGCCATGCCGGACGGTTACTATAAAACTTTTGATTTCCTGTCCAGCTTCTCCCAGTGGAGTGGTATGAAAAGTTTGCACCTACGAAACAAACAAAAAAATGGCAAACCTCAAACAGCAATCTGTTATGGGAGATGCATTCCTGCGGAACGCTTTCATCTGGCACGTCAGCTCACACATTGTAGCTTTCTGAAAAGGGGTGAGGTTCGTTTGGTATGCACCGTAGAAAATATGCTTTTAATTAGCTACACTCGTATTCATCTTCACATTCCAATTCAAATCGGAAGCCTCTTCGCAGCGTGTGGAGCGATGCTACCGCCTGTGTCGGTAGGCAGACGCACACACAATATCCACTTCGCTCGACACCCGCGTTTGTGGTTTTGATTCAACACGACAAAAGAAATCCTTTCCGATCTCGTACCAGCTTCACCGTGATCGTTCGGGTAGCGATCGAAAGAAATTAGTAATGGTTCATGACGCGAACCACACCGTTGGAGTGAAGGTGAACTTTTTTTTATTGTATCCTAATGACAAGGATCATTAATGGTAGTCCGGTGAGCTGCAGGGCTGTGGTCCACTGCAAAGCATCATCCTTTAACAAATTGGCCCAAGACAGCGTGACTTCCATTGATTTGATCCATCGCTCAACGGTCGAAAAGGTACTCAGTATCGAGATCACATCGAAGCACATTGCATTCATCCGTACTGCCGAATGACAAAACGTTGGACCCCTGACCGAGCGGACCGTTCCAGACCGTTCTCGACGCAGTGAACTGGGAACGAGGTGCTTCACTTTATGATTAAGTAAGTTTCAATTATTCGTCAACAATTGGCTGAATGGCGGATATGGTCCAACTGCCTCATTCCCGGCGTTGAATGCCCTCATGGGATGCTCCCCCGTCCCGGGTTCCAACAATCCAACGCATTCGATCCAGGGGGATGTCCGGGACGACCAATCGTGAGACTAGTTCGTACACATCATTCTCATAATCGGAGCAAATTTGGAACCCAGCGTGAGTAATTGGAAGGGAATATGGAACCGGTACCAGCGCTTACGACCGTTGAGGACTTCACTCCAACAAGCGCTACAACATCGCGTCGTTCGTATGATCGACTGCTTCCTGCTAACGAGTTCCCAAGATGAGTTCATCGATTGAACATCGCGTCACAATGGGGCCCGAAAATGATCGACTTTCAATCATCGGCCACTTACAGCACCGATTACCGGTCCGGCCGCTTCACACCATTACCCTATCGCTCCACCGTTGTGGACTTTAGTGCGAAAGAAAATTGACACAAGTGTTGGTATCGTTTCATCTGTCGATAAACTGAACCAACCATCGTCCGTAGCAGTGGTAAAGTGGCGTCAACCGAAGCAACTGAACCTAAACGCTCGTATGGATCGTACTGGTAACCTTGATTCAATTACGTATTCAAATCCGTATGAAAACAAATCTCTGTCCACAAACAGCATGGTCCCGTCGGGGAAGGGCGACCAGATACAGGTACAGCTTGGTCGCACGTTTGCTAGAAGATAATTTATCAGCAATTCTTCGGATCGATCGAGTAATTCCAATTTTCTCATGAACTAATACACTCCACACCCGATGTCTAGGGGACGTGGTATACCATGTTCCTCATGCACTGCGGTACGACGATATAACCGTAAATCCTGCCACCATTTCCTGTCCTATTCAACCGTTTGTCAGACCGTCTAAACCTGTCCACTCCTGGTGCCGTGGCAGTTGCGGTCGAGTGAAATCGAGAAATAAAAAATAATAAATACGATCGCACCGAAACAAGTGTTCTCCATGTCCAGTAGAGTACACTTGTTTCGGGCAAACGGTTGAGATACGGGATGACGGCGCACACCGTACGGGGCTGTATTTGCTAAACTCGATCAGGTCAAGCCAGTCCTGACCTAACCGGGCATTGGCAAAGATGTCGATCGATCGTTCAAGCAATCGCGCACAAAATATCGCTTGGATTAAAAAAAAAACCCCAACCAGTCGTTACAGTTTATTCCATCGGGTTTTTTTTATTATTCATCAACCTGCCTGTGCCGTACTTGGTTCCACGCTGGACATACCAGGATACCGCACCGAAATCCACGTTGCATCTACCAGGAACCGGACTAGAAAACCTGCCTTTTGCAAAATGAAAGCAACCAAAAACAAAACAAAATACCCACTACAGCTATACGATTTACATTTGATTGATTTTAATCTGCTTTGCATGCAACGTTCGGGAAGGCGAGACGCGTCTGGGATGAATGTGTCAACGACAGCGATCGACCAACATGGCCGACCTTGTCTGACCATCGATCAAATTTCGATTCAACCCACCAAAAATATCAACCAGTTTCAGCAGCACCAGTTGCACACGTATCCAAGACTGCACGGTTTGTTCTACCACCTACAGCAATGACATCATAACAGCAGAAAAAGAGTCGAATTATAGGAAACTTTTCGTTTGAGTATTTTTGTGCAGTATTTTTCGATTGGAATAATCAATCACAACCAGTTAAGAGGAAATCTATAACCTGTACTTCAAGAGTTTAATATATTTTAACAATTGTTCATTCGAGCTCAAAAGCCACTTAGTAGTGATCCGTTTATTCGAAATTCTTACATCTTAATAAAAAGGAAACTACACTTTTTAAAAAGAGAATTATATTATTGGAATGCATTCTAAGACATCGAACCACAATTGATACAACTTCTGCCTAGATCCGCTCACTTCATTCACCGCTAAATCATCGCACGCGCCCTCATCGCCCCTTTAGGAGGTCGTGATGCCGATAGGCTTGAACGGAACCGGGCCACAAAACCATTGCATAACCAGCCCCGTTGCACTTTAGAATGCATTCGTGCGGTGATGTCGAAGCGGAAGAACGGCAACATCCACCCCGTTCCTAATTCCCGTGCAGATGCACGACGATAATCGCCCAGAAAGCGTTCACCGATCTACACGATCGTTAGCGATCCGGTACGGTCCATTGATTCCATTGTGCATTGAGCTGGCCGGGCACGCAAGATGCAAAAATCGCGCTTCTGGTGGCCATTGAACCGGTACAAGATTCCGCTATCTATATGGGATGCAACCGGAGCATAAATTCCTTTCTCCGTGTGTCGCACATGGCGCACAAGTCTTCGCCCACGGGCGTTTTTTTTTTTTGTCAATTCTTCCGGTTCAGCGAATGGATAAAGCAAAAGCTAGCCTAAGCGCTCGGGGCGATACATTCGCTACTGAAGCGCAAAAACAGTTGTTCCTTCGACCCGTTTAATGGATACCGATAAACATGCACCCTGGTGACTTGTGAATAGGAAGTGTAACATAGCCGTTTGTTCCGCTTTTTAACGTTTCGGTATGTATGGTCTCCGAACTGTGCACCGGTACGAACAGTGGCAAAATATTGCACCCAGTGGCACGTGCCATGCCTGCGATACCATGTTAAACTTTCCAGCTCGGGTAATTGAAAAGTACACCGCATCATTAGCCTCCCTCCGTGATACGTTCTAGTGACGATTAAATGAAATTAATCAATTATACACAGCCTCCCAACACCACCGGTTACATTACAAGTAATCCGTCCGGCCCTCGGGGCCAGTTCAACTGTCAATAAGACACCGACACCTCCGTCAGTTTTTTCGTAAGGTGTGCTAGTAAAGTGTGCGATGTGAAGTGACACGAGCTGGAGGGAAGAAATGTAAACATACAGCACTCAAGTGAGCTCTCACGCCCACATACGCCTCAGATTCGTTATGAAGACTGGGTGATGATGGAGTAGTTGCATTTTGAAACCGAGCTGCATCGAAATTCAATCCATCATATCTGTTCTACTGTCAATCGAAGAAGTGGAAAAGGTGCAACAAAATCCATTAACGTGATTATTAAAATTTTAGAACATTTCATATGAATAAATAGCTTCGATCTAAAATAAATTTGTAGAACTTATGCATAGATACTCGGTACTTCAACACTAACGTTCCTGCTACGAATCTCAATAAAGAATATAAAAGTAGTTAACGTCAGTAAAAGATCATTAGGAAGATAATTTAGAAAATCGTTGTTTGTGCTTTTCATCACAATAACAATCTTTCCGCTAGCCATTTAGCCGCAATACTGTGAATAATGGTGTACTTTATTGTGTTCCTTTATGGCTAAAGCTTTCCTTTCAACATCATCTCAGTAGGCCATAATGATCACCGATCGCGAAATTCCATATTTATATTTATATTTATATCCATATTTATCCGTCCAAAACCGTGTACCGTACCGAAACGGCTTATTCTCAATCTTTCACTTCCATTACCACTTCACCAAGGTAGCGAGAGGGTTGGAGACTTATGGATTATGTTCACTCGCATACCCTTCTGAACGATCATCACCTTGGATGATTCTCGGGATGATGCTGACGATATGTGCTAAAGATTGCTTTATGAAACCCATGATGAAGTTTTAAATGAACCGAGAATGAAGTACAAATGAGCTTAGCATGATTCGGAGTAACCATGCAGCTGAGGAGAACATTACTGAAAATGAAACCAATCTTCTCGCTCGTATTAAGCCATTTACGCGCGTAAACCATCAACCATGCTCGGCGTCTCCATTGGTGTTGACTCCGCAAGTTTATTTAACACCTCGGGGCAAACTATCGTCTGCGCTAGAC
Source organism: Anopheles culicifacies (assembly GCA_000473375.1). Lineage (NCBI taxonomy): Eukaryota > Metazoa > Arthropoda > Insecta > Diptera > Culicidae > Anopheles > Anopheles culicifacies. Next base: position 2,557 of record AXCM01007504.1, on the reverse strand, counting down.
GTAGCTAAGCTGCTGGCGGGAACGATGATCGCGTGAGGTGGTACGATGCACGATGGGAAACAATGCGCGTCGTTACATATATCATTGCCTAGTACAACTACCTCGCAAAAAAAAGGCAAACCCATCGTAATCCGTCCTTTCAAAGGTGATTTCTTTTTCGATTTATTTCGTTAAGAACGGATAAATCATACGTTTTTGCCGGCCAGGGCCCCCGTACCATGCGGTCACGCGATGCAAAACCAAAACGCGCCGTCGCGCCCTTCAAAAGCGCCGTTGGAATTCGACAAGTCAGAGGAATGTTGATAAATGAGTGCAGTGGCGATAAATCAGTGAGCCAACGAACCAACCAACCGATCCACCCTTCCGAAGTGCAGCAATGGGCAGCAGAAGCAGCGGAGCAGGAATTAACTGAAGGGAGAGTGAAATAAAAAAAAAACACCTGCAATTCTTACACCGCGCACAACGTGTGTGTTGGTGTGTGAAATTCCAACCCCTTTTGCCGTAAGGTGGCGGAATTCTGCAGCACACGGAATGAGAAAGAATGGACAACCGAGGAGACAACATTTTTGCTAACTGTAACTGTTACATGTTACACACTCTTGTACATTTGGTACACCACCCGCCACTGATTGGTTTACCACGGGACAAACGTTGCTGTACGGGATTGCCACTTTTAATAAGATTATGTTTTACAGAAATTGCTAAATGCAACCCATTAGCATATCACGGGTCGTCTGGTGGTTTGTTCTTATTTTTTTCTGTTTGATGAGATTTATGGCCGATGGATACGTGATCGCGTAAAACACCAGCAACCAATGAACCACACAAACCATTGGACCAATGCTTTCTTCCTTCCGTACCATAAGCCTGCCGATGCATACCCGAAGAAGTATGGTCATGTTGGTTGGTTCACTCTACTTGGTGGGTTTTTTTTTTCTCTTGCTGGTTAGACGTTAGACAAGGTTTGCTGCTGTTGCTCCGCAACCGAACCGCCATGTTCCGCGATCGGACTAATTAGCGCCGGTGCGCTGATTTATGCGACACCTCGGAGGATAATTGAAGAAAAGTTGTCGCTTGGCTAGGTGCTTGATTTATCGGGCCTTCGCTTTCTTACTGGTGGTCTACTTGTTTCTCCCAGAGGCGTTCTTTTACTCTGCACGGTTGAGAAGATCAGTTTGGTGTCTCGTTTGTCTTAAGAAGGTTCGTGTGACATCGATTTGTCAGTATGGTTTTTTTAATTTCCCTGAGATAACACGGAAGAAAGAAAATGAGAGGATTTTTAGCAAGACAAGGTTTAAAAAATGGTTTGAAACTTCTACAAATCCTGTGACATCATAAATTCCTCAACGCCTTCATGCATGCAAACCGCGATACAAAACATACGTTTATTTGTAGACCTTTACGAATTTACTTGATTTTTTTTTTCTCAAGATCATGGATCGCTTACCAAGTTAATGTCAGCTGACAAATAGGGCATTACGTAACCTCGCTTTTATAATCTTTTATTCTTTTTGTCCGTGATATCGGATGAATCGATCAGCTTCTGGATTGAAAGAAGAAAGAATCACAATCACCATCTTCTAAGGATGAAGAAAAACAACGCCGCTCTACTGGCTGAGGAGTGAGTTATTTATGATTAATCCCTCCAGGCGAAGCTACCGGGTTTTTATTACATTCCCCATCCTGCAGGACCCAGATTGTCGTCCGTTTCTTCGTGTTTATCGGGGCTTAAGGTGCACTTGCTATCCTTTGTATTGTGTTTTTTTTTTCTTCTTTTACCCCATCCATCCATTCTGTTCGTCCTCGCATGTCGACTGGTTTAACCGAACCGGCTACCGGAACGAAACGATTTCTAATCTCATCCCACAGATCGTATATTGATCGGCATCGATTCCCATACCGATCACAGCAGGACAAGATCGCACCAGATTGCCCCTCGTTGGAATGTGGAGCCCGGTACAGCTTTCCACCGTCAAATTAATCAGTTTTGACGAGGGTCAAACAACGCAATATGGATGAAGAGGTACAAACCTGCTTCTGCGTTCCACCCGTTGGCTGCAATCTGCCAGCGTATATCTGCCAGCCAGTAGTCGACTGCTGACCGCATTGCAACGGTGATAAATCATCGATCACCAGGCAGTTCCGCTGGCCGCTGGGGCTCCGTGCCGTTAACGGATCGATAACGGTCGAGAGTTGCCGGATGGAAGCAGTTCACCAAGGCTAACGTCACATCGCCACCAATACTGACGAACCGTATCGTCGCCTCCCGGTCCAATTACTTTTAATCGCATCGTAATGAAATGTAATTTTCTAGAATCTCCCGTACATCATCAGTTATGAAAAATGGCTTTTCACCGAATAGGTTTCGATTTTGCACACCCGTGTTGTGCTGGGATGCACAAGAACCTTCAGCCAGATGGATAGATGGATGGATGGATGGATGGATGGATGGATGTAAGTAACGATTTCAACCGATTGGTGCTGTTCGGGTTGAAAAGCAGGAAAACTTCTTTTTGCTTCCATTATCAACAACTTCTCGCACGTTCATATGAATGAA
>AXCM01007503.1:0-13999 GCA_000473375.1 Anopheles culicifacies | reverse complement strand
GGTCTTCCAACGGGCAGGACCGAGGTTCGAATCCCATTCGGGCCGTTCCCCCGTACGCAGGATTGACTATCCTGTTGCGGGTACATTCAAGTCACGGAAGCCAGAAATGACTCGAGGTTGTAGAGCCAGAGAAGAAGAAGAAGGTCCACTCGGGGCACTCATTGCATTTTTCTTTCCATAACCTATGATCTCCAGAATCACTCGAGATTTGATATGACTAACATGGAGATCGAACTGTGGCTATCTCCTTTCTTATGAATTTAGTTTGCCATAGCATCCATCCTTCCAAGGAGTTGAGTTTCCTCATATACTCATGCTCAGATATTTTGAGGGACATGTTTATGTGATGGACATGGACAGGCAGCATAGTTATTTTATATTTTTCCATTACCTTTACTTTGTGTAGTATATTTTTGTAGCCAGTTTTAAGCGAATCAATTTGGCAGAATTTGCAAGTAATACGTGTGGCGTAGAGGTATGATCCTCGATACAGCGGAGCTTTCTGGCGAAGACCTAAAGAATACGAAGGTTGGCCACGTGGTGAACCATTCCAAAAGAGGTGTAAAACATCACAGCGAGCTCTATCCCTGGAATAAGAGGAAAACATGGGAGATCAAATGCAGCCATGGGTGAGAAATTTGTGACCGAATCGAGCTTCCTGAAAACGTTTGGTTCATTCGACAACACGATTTGCGATCAAGGGATTGCTTATTCAATTGGAGAATCTGGTTGGTTTTTTTTTGTGTAGCCGATCTTCACATAGCATTTCGACAGAATAGTATCTTAACGATGATTTTTTTTATTCTGATTGAAAATGAGACATTTTGGAAACATCGGAACACCCACAGTAACAGAGTGGAATGAACAGATATTAAAATTTATATTTTACATGGCAGATTACATTTTATAGAACAATTGCTACTTTTGTAGATAATATAGTAAAAATTATCTTGTTTCACGAGTTTCAAGCATAGCGTTCAATACAGATTTGAAAATTATATAAAACTCATTGAATTTTCTGAATTAAACAAAATATTGCCATTTTTCTTGCCGAAAGCAGCTGTATAAAATACAAATAAATTGTCTTAAAATACTTATATTAGGGAATCTTTAAATAATTACATTTATATCAGGGAAAATTATTCACTTATTTTATTTTGTCTTTAAATTCTCTGTTAAAAAGGTCACTTCTGCTTAAAAGACCGTTATTAAATTTCGAACTGACAGCGGGTTCGATTTTCGAAAATGCTGATCTTCGGCAAACTTCGTGTTTGTTATTTGAATTCGCTGGCACACACACTACCGTAATACCTGACGCTCTACCAACACCACTCCGATCATTGCTAGCTCAGATATACCGCAGCAATCAGTGCTGCATACCGAAAAAGAGAGGTAGTTCCTCGTATTGAGCGTGAGTTTTTCAGTTCGGTCACGAATGTCTTTTAAGTAAAGACGCGATCAGTGTGGAAACTTTCCTAAGCGTGAATTTGGTTAGCATCATCCAACAGTGCTCAGAACCGCGCCGCGAACGCTAGCACGTAAAAAGTGTGGTTAAGTGTAAAAGTTAAAGGATTGAAGAATACTGCACGATGTCGGCGAATTCGATTTTGCTGGACTTTTCACTCGACCCCGCCCGTATCATCGACGAAGTGTCACGCAAGGACATAGTCCGGGTGTGCAAGGATGGCCTTGAAAAGTATTTGGCGGGCCTGAAGATATCCTACGACATGCTGACGGCCGATGGGTATCTCTGCATTCTCAACGAAACCGGCACTGGAACCATCGTGACGATCCGGTTCTTCGAGCAAGGGCTGATAACGATCAACGTTGAATACTACCGGAAGGATGGCGATGAGCCGAAGATATCCTTCGAAGTATGCATTTGGGTTGTGACTTTATTGTACAAGACCATTCTATCTGGCGAAAGTTTGTTGAAAATTCGGTGCATTTCGTGCGTGAAAATGAGGTCGCTATTATGCAGCTCCTTGCCCGGGTGTTTTGTCTTTTTTCTTTTTTCTCGTCGTTCTATTTATTACTGCAGATACGAATGCTCATGGATGTGTGCGTACTCGATGCCCAACTGTGTACGAAGGGGTTTCTTGTGATACTTTTGCTGGAGTTTTTTTTATGTTTTGTGAATTTTCTAGTCTTTCCCGGTATGGGAAAAATCGATACAAGCAAAGGATATAGGAGGAGGATACGCCTCACACGGCGCAGTCACGTTGATTTAGTACACCAACACAAAGACAAGTTGATTACACAAGGCAAGCGTAGAAAAGCCGGGTATGTGTTCGTGTGTGTGTGCAGGAAAAGAAACCGCGCCGTTTTGTTTAGACAGTTTCATTCTGACATGTGCTCGGTGATTGAACAGTGGCGAACAAAATTATAGCCGCAAACCGCTTCAGCATATGTTTTTTGTTTTTGTTTCGGACACCGAATTGTATCATGAGGTTCGGTCAAATTTATTCGATCAAATTTCGAGTAATTTACGAAATTTTAAAATGCTTTCAAACAAATTGGCGTAATATGCCGTATAGTTGGATTAACTTGTTCCCTTGATACATCCACTCGTGTGCTCAAATATGGTGTGATCATATTGTTTTGTGTACCATTTTGCGTTCTCAACTATGTGCTGCATCATAGTTCTATCGTCGTAAGAGCAAACGGTGTTGAGAGACTCAATCTTAAGCATTTTCTTTTTCCTCCACAACTATGCTAAATGCCAACCAGCTATTTACGTATCTTCTTGGCACATTAATTTCCGAACACACAGTGGAGGGTTTCTGATATTTGAGTTCTGGTTGAATAAGAATCGGTTCAAATTTTCACAGTATTGGCATAATGAATATAATATTTTGGAATTTAAAAGCTTCGATTTGACTCTGTGAGGTTACATTATCTCTCTGTTATCTATTAAATACTTCAAGCTAATATATTTAATCAGTTTGTTCCGGTAGGTTTGTTTAACCAGACTATTATTTTTGTTTTCAATTGTTTTTTTTTTTGTTATCCTGTAACCATTTTGTATGTTTTTTTTTCTAATACCCAATGCACACTATTTTACTGCACATACATACGCACAGATGGTTGTGTTTTTTTGTTTCTGCTCGTAAACGGTTGATTTGTCTTTCCGTAGAACATGAAAATGCTAGAAAATGGTTTGCGCATCAGGCTGGAGGCAATACGCTCCAAGCATCTTCCACCGATAAAACGGGGCAGTAGCGTTGACGTTTACCTAACAAGTTCAGGTCAGCCATAGCTTGCATTTACTCGATTTACTATTTATTAATTTTATGAATCACTGAACACGGCACACACCTGTTTTTTCTTCCCCAATACGTTTCTCCCATTCTCGTTATTACTATCTAATGCAACAAAGTTTCTGTATCTACTACCACCACTGTGTTTGTCATGTGTATGGTTTTTTTTCCTTTTTGATGCTATGAGTTTGTTTCAGTTCAATAGTTAAGAATTTGATTTTATTTTCAGTTTGTTTATTCTAATATATTTCCATAATTATTTACTTCCTATCAAACGGAATTTCCAATGTGGTCATCGTACCTTCCACTGATCCTAGTTGTTTAAAATTTTCTTCTTATCGTGATGAGTTTAGTTATTCGTTCGTTTTTATTCCTATCACAATCGAATGCTTTCTATTGGTCTATTGATTATTAGCTAGAATTAGGCAAGCTATTCAATTCACGATACATCCATTATTACCATCCCGGGGAACCCCGCTTGGAGCATCATTAATGTTTTCTTGTTAAAATTGAAGCATTCTAGAAAACGATCGATCTAGCGTAACATGTCATTGTTGTACTAGTTTTGATCACATACAATGATTCGTTTCATTTTTAATTTCGTACTGTGGATACAATATAATTTATTTGAAGGCTTTATTTTTATGTTTTATTTTCTATACGACCGGAATGGGTAAATTTATCTTTTGATTCTTATTCTTATTCTTGGAGCTGTAAAAAATAAAAACAGGCACCTAGAAAAAATCTACTACGAGATAAGTTACTGAAAAAAAAGCTGAATATAGATAGTAAATTTAAATGAAACAATATTAATGTTTCACGTAGGTTATGGCATCTGAAAATTATCTAACATTTTTAAGCCTGCAGTTCCTTAACATGTTGTTCTGCCTGTCCTCTCAATAGTGTTATAATCGATCGTATTGATTTATCCTCTTTTGGTTTTGTAAGATCAAAACCATTCCGCCAGCTTAAATTTAGCAAGATCACTTATGGAAATTGATATTTCCATTTTTAACTAACGTGTTTTAATGTACTTTGTCCTTTTCCTTTTCTTGTTGTTCTTATTTTTTCATATCTTCCTTTCTTTTGTTTGGTTTTCGCTATTCAAATTGGATGTAATTGAACGAAATGAATTTTGAAAAACAAACAACGTCCATTCGCCATGTATAACATGCTTCATACAACATCATCACCACCATGCCCCTGTACCACACCAAAAATTCTCCATTGAAGCAAATACGCGAGCTCGAGAACAATTTGGTGCAAAAACTAAAACTCAACCATGGCCAATCGCTACCACCGCTCCAACGGGGTCCCTTAACCCGTTATTTCCCGACCGCAGGTAAGACATGCGATCATCGAAGTACTAGAAAAACTTAATGTAATAAGAGAGCGCCATTTGTTCTTGTCCGCTTAGTAGCCGTTTGTCACCCTTTCCTTATGCAAATCATGTTTGTGGATGGTGTGAAAATTTAATTACTTTTTTTTATGAATATTGCTTAACACATTTGAGAGAGTCATTATGTGCTAGCATTTTGTAGAATATATGTTTATATATACTTTTTATTGCATTCCAATTCATTAACTTACATTCATTTCTGTCACATGTCAACTTGTTGTGTGTTAATTAATAACAAATGTTTATATTATGATTCAAAAACATTCATTAGAGTAATTACATACATTTTCATTGTAGTTAGGTTGGCTGTCTATCAGTTTTTGTTTCTTCAAAATATGTTTTTATCACGATCATATACTATCCCATAATCCGTTAACCCGTGTAAAGAATCTGCAAATATAAGCAGTCAATTTACTGTTTGTTATATTCATAAATAATTGGATGCTGGTCACATTTTGCTTGTGCTATTTACTGCAAGTTTAATAAACAATTTGGACTGCTTAAACTTTTCAGACGAGCGTGTCATCGAGTACGACATCGACCGGGTGCTGTTCGACAAGCGTTCCGAATTCCAGAAGATACAAATCGTACACTCGAGAAGCCTTGGCAATATGCTGGTGTTGGATGAATTACAAAGTAAGTATGATATGAGTACGGTGTCACTTGGCTGATAAAAATAATCTATCAATCTGGTAGAGGAAGACTTGCTGTGCTATTATATAATTTGCATTCTTTTCTTCTTTTTTTTTAATGAACAGATATCGCCGAAGCGGATCTTATCTATACCGAAACGTTGATGTGCCGTGGTGCTGAAAATTATGCTGGAAAGGAAATATGCATTTTGGGCGGTGGGGACGGAGCACTGCTTTACGAGCTGCTAAAGGAAGGTCCCAAATTTGTCGTGATGCTCGAGATTGACGAAATAGTCATGCAGGCATGCAACAAATACATGAACTCCATCTGTGGAGATGTGCTGGAGAAGCGCACCGACGACAATTATGAGATAATTGTTGGAGATTGTATGGTGTACCTGAAGAAGTACATTAAAGAGGAGCGCAAGTTTGATTACGTATTTGGCGATCTGACAGACATACCAATCTCCGACACTCCGACCGGAGAGATATGGGATTTTATACGCCTGATCTTGGAATCCTCTTTCCAGGTGCTTAAACCGGACGGAAAATTTATGACCCATGTAAGTACAACGGCTCGAGCATATTAATTGTAACTACAATGACACTTCCTCTTGTTACGCAGGGTAATGGTGTTAGCTGCCCGGAATCGCTTCGAATGTACGAGGATCAGCTCGCAAAGCTAACGCCAAAGGTTAAGTACACTAAAAGTTCGGCATTCGTGCCATCATTTATGGAGGAATGGGTTTTCTACCAGGTACAGCGTGAGGTCGCTAGTGCCACCGAGAGCGTTTGACTTTATTCCATCAACATCACCGCCACCACATTTGATCTAACGCTGCTATGGCTATCGGTAGCAATAGCCCTAGACATATTTCATTCGCTAACGATGCTTTTGACAAATACGATTGCTAATAGCGCTAGTAGAATCAACTATCGATAGCAGCACAATTAGAAAGCAGTACATACTAGCAATAATTAGTACTTCTTATTTAAACTACATCAAGGAATTGCTTGCTAGAAAACAAGGCATTTAACAATGGAACGCGTGAAAGGCACAGCTTTACCAAAGTTTGTTCAGAGAGAAAATGAAAAGTGAAACTGAGGTTTCCTTATAAGTTGAGGAAAGTAACTAAATCTTCCGATTTTCTTCCTAAAGGCACTCGGACAGTGATAACAAAGCATGATAGATGATATCACTAATAGGTACAGTACTGTTGCTGTTAGATATGAGTGAAAATATTAATCTCAACTCCTGCTTCATTTAAGTGACATCGACGAACTTAGCTTATTGTTTTCATCTTAATTTATGTGTAGCTCATCACGGTACGAAACGTTATTTACGTTGCCTTTATCATGCTTATACACAATCGAGTGTATTCGCAAGTATGTATCAAATTTAACCCATTAGATTACAATGAAATGATGGCAAAATGAAAAGTAATCAGTAATCAGTAATCAGTAATCAGAAGATAGTTTTAGTTAGATATGAGTTTCTTATTTAATTTTAAAGTTGACTCTGCAGAGTGTACTTACGGAAGAAGGGAAGTTGCTGGTTATACTTTTCACTCTTCCGCGGAATGATGAATTACTGTGGCGTGTACGTAAACAACGCTCGGGCCGTGACTACTAATAAGTGAAGGTACATTATAACAGAACGAAAGCGGTATGTTGGTGCTAGAGAAGTAGGTTGTCCAAATAAATTGCCATTTATGAAATAGAGTTGATTAGAAAGCAAACGAGTGTGTTCCTTCTAAGTCAAAATAAAATTATGTGAGTGGCTGGTGAATACGTAAATTATCGTTCGCATTACTGTCGAATGTTTACAAAGCGAAAGAATGTAATAGATTGTCTGGACGTTGATTGATTGTTTGTTAACTTGTGCCCTGAAATGGTAATTGGAATAATCGTGTATATCCGCTCTAAATTGTGTACGTGAATCCACAAAGCACTTCCCTGGAAGATGGATATCTCTTAACGGACAATTTAAAGTAGTTCGAAAAATTAGAAGCTGTCAAAGTAAAGTTCGAAACTAGGATGCATACACACTTGGGTAAGTTTTGCGATTACAATCATTGAAAATTTGCAAATTTCGATTAGTTTTACACGCATCATCTGTTTAACTAACGTAACAATTACGAGTGATTACAAGAATTCTGTAGATAATGTTTTACAAACGGTTAAAATATGCGGCAAATGTACGATTGTTTTATCTGAAATTTAATTATTATCGATTTATATACTCACCGTTCGTGCAGTGTATACTCACCCAATATGATAGTTTGTTTTGATCTGCAAATCAACAGTGCTAGGCCGGCATGAGTCATATCCGTTTACGAGTTGTCGCAATGTTGCGTACTCAACGCATCGGTTTTCGCCCTTTTATGCAATTCGACAGCCCTTTAAATACAACTGCAGCTCGTGTATCCATCTACAGTTAACAGTGAACGTGTCAGTGAACATGCGACGGGAACATCGTTAAAAATGTATCCAGCTAAGTTTAGGCCGAATTGCTTCAAATGCTTTCCGCTGCACCGTGCGGCAGCCAATGGATCGCTAGACAAGTGTGAGCAACTAATACTATCCGATGGAATGAATCCTTACCAACCGACACAGGACGGCTGGACTGCACTACATGTGGCGATCGCAAACAAGGCGGAAAATGTAGTGGATCTACTGCTTGATCGGTATGAGCAAGACTTGGCGATCGTGCGGCAAACGATCAAGCATCAGTTCTTGTGGAAAACGGAACAAGTAGGCTGGAAAAATAGACCAATACTGATTGGCTGGACGGAAGAGGAATGTGAAGCTGTGCTGTCTGCCATGTCCAGTTGCCCGGCAGGAATTCCTCTCAACTTGCAGATTTTTGTACTTTTACGAAACCCACTCCATGGCCATCGTTTCATTGCGTTGGACGTTTGTAATCGCAACAAATGGTGTGACATTATGTGGCTTATAAACCGATTGTTACCGAACGGTGTGCTTTCACTCGATCGGTGCGATATGCGACGAGACGTTGAGAATTATCTGCAACTAGCCTGTGCCTTATCAACAAAAGAAATAACAGTAAAACTTATACGCCACGGAGCCTCCCTGAACGTTGCCTCCGGTATGCAAGGCCGAACTCCATTAATGGCTGCCGGAGAAAAGATGCGCAAGGATATTATCGATCTGCTAACTACCAAGTACGCCGATCGGTTTGATCCGTGTGCCTGTGATCGAGCCAATTACACTGTGCTGCACAGAATGATGCATCGGCAGCATACAGGGATGGTGGAGTATTTGTTGAACTTTTTACTGAATTATCGTACAAGAAAGCTGCATGAATCTAAATCGGTGGCATTGAGTAAACTCTTCACGTATGATTCGAAAGAGTACACATCGCTGAACATCTGGCATTCAGTACGATCGGTTCCCATGAAGAAACTGTGCGAAAAATATATTAGAGAATGCAAAATGGATGTGCTCACGCCGCTCTACGATACAACAACGCTTGGCGTTTTAATTGGCTGTGGTATAGCTGTACAATACTGCCATGAGCAAATTGAACAAGACTTGACACTTCTTGAGTTGCAAGATAATTACGGAAAGTTAAACATCCTGCACCACTTGATAAGGAGTAAGCAGTTGACATTTGTTGAAGCTCTCTATCGAAAATATGGTTCAATTGTTACGAAAATATTTGAAGTACAGGAATCGGAGAACTGTGCCGCTTTCGAACTACTTCGCTTGTTGATGCACAATTCGGACGAGCAAGGAGTATCGTTTGTTTTGAAATATCATCGCGAATTTTATGCAAAAGATATGACAAAACTTCGACAAGTTACCGTTCAACAGTACAATTGTTCAAATCCTTCGTACGACAAGCTTTGCCAAGTGATTGCGGAAGCAATACCAGAATTACAAGAAGACATTGATCCAGACAAGTCTAATGTTTCACAAAAAATAGGTATGAAGTATATATGGAATATGTGCCAAGTTCTTAAATTAATTTTTACATTTGCAATTATTACAGATTTTTACGACGTTCTACGTAATCTTCAAGCACATTTTACTAAAACACTGAACAAACTCGAGCTCAATGGAAAACGATTGGATGATTATTTGGACAGTAATCGGAGGACATTTCTTCATGCAGCTGTCTCATGGAGCGATAAATCGTTGGTAGAAAAGCTACTGGCCCGCAATATGGATGTTATGAAGCTGGACGACAATGGGTGCCTGCCGATACATTTGGTGTACAGGACCGAAAGCTTGTTTGTTATGTTGTTAGATAAAAACAAACCGGCACAGCTAGCGTACGTGAATGAGGCAGGACACAATCTACTTCATATAAGCTGCAGAAATGGGTTGTATGGCGAGGCTTTGGAAGTGCTAGTTGAACACGGTATGGATGTGAACGAGAGGACACCCGACGGCGAAATCCCACTATCGTTAGCATCATGCTGTGCTACAGTGACGTTCTTACTAGATCGTGGTGCACGCATCGATCTCCTAAACGGTGATCTTTTGAGTCGTAACTTGAACCACATGAATTACTGTGCAGCGAATGCACTGATACCACGTATATACCATCTGCCATGGTTCCGACAGTGTGCTCACATGTACCTAACGTGGATAATAGGTAAGCAAACTCGAGACTGCTTTTCCTACAGTAACCAAAAGTTTCTGGAGACGTATCCCGATGTTCGTCGTTTACTGTTCGACAGTTTGTATGCACATTCAAGGACCGAAATGGCCGAGCTGTTTTCACGGGTGTGCCATTGCTCTATTCTATGCTGCGTAAAATGGTTTATGGAGTATGATTATGATATCAATTACGACTATCCGTTTTGGGGCCGATCGACCCCACTGTTAGGTTTACTTGGCTATGCAGAGTGTGATATGAAGGATCAGCTACGCATGATAGAGAAGTTGCTGCAAAAATCAATCGACATCAATGCTTCAAACGATCTAGGTCGAAATGCACTCATGATACTCGCGAATGGTACACGGTGGGTAAAGCATTGTGGAAAGTTGTCGCTAGAGCTAGCATCATCGCTGGTGAAGCGTGGAATCAGGGTGGATGAGCAGGATGAGCAAGGTAATACAGCGTTACATTATGCGTTTGAACAAGAGCAATGGGAGATGGTGGAATTTTTAATAACAAATGGAGCGAATGTATCCTTGAAGAACAAGTCAAACAAGTTGGCTTGTGAAATGGGATTAGAAGCTAATGGAATTTTGTTTGGATTTATAAAGTAATCAGCAGACAAATTGTTTTGAACAAGTATTTTTGCCAGTATTACTTAGGATCAAGAAGGGCACAAACATACAAAAAGATCAAGAACGGTACAAACATACAGAATGATCAGTAAATGTTTTTCTTTTTATATGCATTTTATCCTGCAAGAGAATTAGCAAAATAGCCTTTATTATTATTATTCGGTACAAACATACAGAATGATCAGTAAATGTTTTTCTTTTTATATGCATTTTATCCTGCAAGAGAATTAGCAAAATAGCCTTAAAATTTATTACATTATGCAAAAAAATTGTTTTTCATGTGATCTGGAGAAGAAAACTTATAACGTACTTAATGTAAAGTGTTATCCAAAGATGAGTTTGACTTGAATAAATCTATTGTTGATCGTCGAGGAATAGAAAGCATATTCTTACGGTGGCTTCTCTACAAAATAATAAACTTATTTTGAAAAAATTTTTATGAACATGTACCGCTTGGCCGTGAAATTGGTTGGTTCGATTTGATCTTTCGCCCCCCTTAATTTATGCAATCAGCCAAGCAGTTTGCACAAGAATTTCAGTTCCTCCCTTTCTCTCGTTGATCTACACCGGTAAAACAAGTGGTTAGAAAAAGAAGAGCCAAACAAACCCAAAACTACAGGGGATTTCAACGGGCCGTAGTGCTTCAATGTAATTGCATTTGCGTATAGTTTGATCTCACTTTGCCATGATTGGCAATCAATACTACAGTAAAATAGATAACGTTTTCTTCCATGAGAGTGTTACATATGTTTGTTATTATTGTTGTGATCGGCCTAAGCTCAATGGAATAAAACCCCTGTACAAACAAAGTTGCTTTTCAGCGGCGCGCACATGACAACATCAACAACTGATTAACAGCCGCGATTTCGGAGTGTTCATGGTCCGTATCTCAAGCTGTGATTGCCGTGTCCATCATTCGTGCTAGTGCAGCAGCCGCAACCAGTCCCCGGAAGCTTCAGCAACATCATCGCCGAGTACAATCGTGCATATCATTCTAAAATGTCGTCGATCGTGCGCAAAGTGATCTCCACCAAGAAATGCCCGAAAGCGCTGGCACCGTACAAGTAAGTATGCCATTTAGAATGTTCGAGTGGTTTCCTGATCCGCTCGCGTACCCGTTAATGAGTGGACGCAAAAACCTAATCGTTGTTCGTAACAACGGAATGGTATAGTGTAATGGTTGGTCTTTTGTTTTGCAAATTACAGCCAAGCCATCGTGGCTGACCGCACGGTGTACTGTTCCGGTGTTCTCGGTATGGAGCTGGATACGCTGAAATTGGTACCGGGCGGTGCGGCAGCACAAACGGCAAAAGCACTGGAACATTTGACCAACCTGCTGTCCGAGGCGGGATCCGGCATTGATAAGGTTGTCAAAACGACCGTCCTGCTGGGCGATATGAACGATTACGCCACCGTAAACGACGAATACAAGAAAGGTAGGAACATGCAAGCAAGAGGGGCTCGATGTTGATAAGCGTTGAATCGTTGTTTGTGTTGTGTTCCTCTTCCCTGCCTTTGCAGTTCCACCGTTGGTCTCGAACCTTTTAGCACGGTGCACAGTTCGCCCGCCAGCAGAGAGATATGATAATAATGATTTCGATGCTAATCGAAAAGCCAAATCATAAATGTTACACCATAACTTATGGGTCTTGTTGGGATGTGTTTCTCTTTTGCAGTGTTCAGCAGCAGCTTCCCAGCCCGGACATGTTACGGGGGCGTTAAGTTGCCCCTCGGTGCTGCCGTGGAGATTGAAGCCATCGCGTTGACCGGTGCTGTGGTAAACATTTCCGAATGACTAGATTCGAAAATGTAGAATAGCGATGGTTATACCGGATTCCGGTGAACTAATGGCTTGCGGTTTCCGCTATCCTTCCTGCATCTTTCTCCATGTAGCACCATGAAACGTACACTTGTCAAGGGTCCATGGCAACAGTGGAGCTTATCTCATATTGGTTTAGCATAGCCGTAATAAATGGTGAACAAATCGTATTCGAGAATTTGTTTTTTTTTCTTCTCTCTTTCTCTATACATTATACGAGGTATTGAGGGCATGTAATTGAATTCAAATTGTGTTTTGGTTTCATGCTCCTGACAGATGTCTTGTGATTCCAGAATAATCTGTTGTTCTATAAAATAACCTGTGAGCATTACTTTGGTAAGTTTGTTGATTTCATTCGTATCATAAGCAAAAAACAAAAACCAGACAACATTTAAATATCCATATCCAAATTATGTGTTGAATGTTACCTTAACCTATCTGTGGTATTATAAGGTGTCTTTTCAATATCCGAAGTTGGTTCTGTAGCAATGAACAATTCAAGCCTCACGTGATGATAGCATAACTGGCCAAATCCGATAACGAATGTAAACAAACCATGATTACGTGTATTATCCGAAATCCTCGAAAGTCTTGGCGTACTACTTCTGGTTGTCCATGACTTTTAAGTAGCTATGAAGTGGAAATAACTGACTATGGCATACGTCGTCACTTGAGAAAGCGTATTATGTTTAAGGATTGGAAACTAGAGATGTATAAGCAATTTTTTAAATGCTGACTTAAAATTTCCTTATTTCTTGAAAATGTCCGGTCTTTGTTGTACATAAAAATGCTCTCAGCACAGTTAACCATTATTCTTCTTCTTCTCTGGCTCTACAATCTCGAGAGAGGTCTTGGCCTACCATTTTGGCTTCCGTGACTTAGTACTCGCAACAGGATAGTCAGTCCTGCGTACGGAGGAAAGGTCCGAATGGGATCTCCTCGAGCACTGAGCCGCTCCGAGTCAACCATTAGGGGTGAATATTTTTAAATTATAATAATATACTTTATGTGATTTTCCTACGTAAAGCTATAGAAATATAAGCTTATTGACTAATGTGTGAAGATTGAGGAATTTGTAATCTTAACTTAACTACTAACACTAAAGAGCAGCTCATGAGACAGAAATGAAAGATTGGGGAAAATTAGGAAAGGTGAGTAAATTAAATCGGTACACAATAAACTGCAAAGAGCCCTTGTGAAACACCGCGATAAGCCTTGAAATAACTAGAGGACGATACATACGGAGCAAACGAGAGAAAGTGTAAAAAGGAATACACGATTGGAAAAAAAGAAAGAATTTACGGATGGGGAATAGTTGGGAGGAAGAACATAAGTAATGTCCATGAGGAACGACAGAAATAGCAAAAGCCTAAGAAAACTTGTTACAATTCATGTTCAGACACGGTATACTTTAAGTGGATGGAATTGAGATGTGCGCAATAGGAACGATCACATAGAAAAAAAAATTAAGCATGAAAAAGTCAAAGTATTGAAATTTTAAAGAGCAGTAAGGAGTGAGATACGCGTTTGAAAACGAATATGAAGTCAGTATAGATGGGGTCTCCTAAGGTCGCAAATTGAGTACTCAAGAAATACGGAGAATGACGATTGGAGAAGAAGTCAT
>AXCM01007502.1:0-13328 GCA_000473375.1 Anopheles culicifacies | reverse complement strand
TGTTTCGAAATCAAATTGAATGAGCATATATAACAAACATAGAAGTAAGCTGCTGTTACCACTTACTAATTAGATGTTGCTCCTTCCCAATACCCAGAATTCTCACTCCTTCGCCCGCGTCTAGCAGTGCTTCAAATTCCAACGGCGCCTTCGGCTACGACGGCATCGGCGCGACGGGTGCATCCCGGGCAGAGTGCACCCTATCGTAACACTGGTAACGCAAGTGCAATGCAAACGCCTGCAACGTAACACGTGACCAGAACCGTATCGAGGTGCGATTTTGTTTACATAATCACCGCAAACCTCGGCAAACGCGAGAGAATGACGAACAAGCCGAACTACAAGCTGCCGTGTAGGGAAGGGGAAGGGTGGCAAGCAAAGGGGAATGAAAATGAAAACAGTGAAACACTGCAACTGGAGATCGATGGGAGGAATCACGTTTCGGCCAGCAAACCGACGCTAACGGAGCTAACAGACCGACATCGATTGTTAATTAATTTGTGCAATTACCAGTTCACAGTTCAGGCGGAAGGTGTCTATTAGCCTACTTCTACTATTGTTTTATCGTTGTTGACCTAACGATAAAGGGGACTATTATTAGTGTTTGTATCTTAAGTGTTTCTCACTTACCTTATACTTGTTTTCAAATAAACGTCATTAAAAACTATACTAAAAACGTGTAAGTAATTTGGAAGGTCTTTTTCCGCTCACGTTTCCTGCATACATTCAGGCGCATATTCATGTTCTGGCGATTGCATACCTGCAGGCGATAACAACAAATTTACCAACCGTCACTACAAATTGATTAATTTTACGTACCTTTCATCGTGTCTACCCCTTCGGATCAAATTCAATTTAACCCAGAAGAGAAACACCTCAATCACACACCAATATACGTCCAAATCACAAAACTAGCTGCTAACATAACCGACGTGTATTGAACAGTACATGCTGCCACGGACGGGAGCGTGGGAAGCAACAAGTTTTCGCGTGCTACACCATCGTCGTCGTTGCCATCATCGGAAAATGTCTTGCTTCCGGAAACTGACTTCGTCGTCGTCGGCTTCGATTGGTTTTGATGATGATGATGATGATGCGGAAGTCCGCAGGGAACCGGTAAGAAATAAACAACATCTCCTACACCATTCCGACCGAACCGGTCGCGAGGTGGTTGAATTATGTACTCACACCACGTCAAACTTATGTTAACAACGCAATCCCGAGTCCCCGGAATAGCGAAGCAACAGTATGAACCCATTTTCGGTGGAATAATTTTCCATTACACGTGCACAACGGGAGGCTTTTGTTTATGTTTGCTGCGGTTCGCATTATAACAAAATTATCCTTATCGGTGTTTTTATTATCATCTTTGTTGCGTTTTTGGCGGCAGCACCGATGTTGGGTGTGCTGCTTCCTCGTATCACCTTCCAAAAGTAGAAGGACGTTTTTTTTTTTCGTATTCTGCTAACATTAATGAGGGTCTTTTGTTTGTTTTGTTCGCACATTCGCACACTCGGTTCGCTTAACACTCATTCCTCGATAGATCTTACGCACACGTGCAACCTACATGCTACAAGCTTCTGTTGCGTTTCGTTCGATTCTGCATCTCATCGAAACGCTCACAACCCGATCCGGATCCGGTACGGAAACCCAGGTCCGCAAGGTGAATGATCCAGACTATTATGGCCTATTAGTGGTAGTATGTTCTCGATTAGTCGCTAAAGGGAAAAAATATGTACAACACACTCTCTCGCACGGAGCGTGCAGGTTAGCGATTAACAAATATCAATAGTTATGTTAGGTACATGCTACCTATTGCACGCTAGCAAATGACATTTTAAACAAACAAAAATAGGGAAAACAGAATAAAAAAGAGGTATAGGAAACAGAGGAACAAGAGAAATCGAATATAAAATTTAGAGAAACAAATGAAAGAAGAAAAAACATATAAATATCCAATCAAACTTCTAAAGAAGTTAGAACAAAGAACAAGAAAGAAGTATTCGTAGCTCGGCCTGGCGAGAACTACAATAAAAAAGAAGCAAATACACAAAGAAAGAAGCAAAAAGTATACAACTATCCGTTTGCAATGAACGGTAATGAAAACAAATGAAAAAGAAACAAACGGATACAAAGTAATAGCCCACCTCTTAGTATTAGTACGCTACATTATCAAGAAATATTCGCTTTCCCCCTTATAAATACAACTGTTTTCTGCACTATAGCTCTATAGCTCGCCTATCCTGATTTGACCGCGTGCGGACTGATATGTTTACGGTTTAAATATGGACTCCGTGTTGCCGACTGCTCATAAACCCTACGACGACTGCTCGTTGATCGTCCGATGCGTTAGGGTTGCACCTGTCGTACCATTGCTACCAACGTTGCTACCATTCATTTCACTGTGTACCGGTGACTCGATCGAGGGCTTCTGCGGTTCATCGTTCTCCGGATCGTCCCAGAACTGGCGGGCACCGGACGCGAACACGTTGTAGAACGTCGCGGTGAACAGATAGACACAGGCCGCTATCACGAACACGATACGCCACTGGGCGATCGTTGGTTTGCCCTCGATAATGTTGCCGGCCGCGATCGGTGCCAGCAGACCGGCCAAGTTAGCCGAACAGTTGGTGAATGCCATCAGTACGCCCGCGTACCGGGGCGTAATGTCCAGATGGTTGATCTTAAAACCGGCATAGATACCACCGTTCAGACCAACGCCGATGGTCAGGATGGCGACGGTTAGCGCTCGGCTACAGCCGGTGTACGAGGCGATGATGAGTGCGATTGCTGGACCGTACTGACCGATGCTGTTGGAGATCTTGCGCGTCAAGGTGTGGTTGAAGCGACCGGACGTCAACATCCAGTCCGCTACCCAACCGACCACGATCGAGAACAGCCACATCGCCAGATAGGGCAGGGCGGACAGGACTCCATTCTGTAAACGAACACCAATAAGCGTAAGTGTACGGACAGCTCATCAACAGCCCAACACAAAAATACTTACGGTCTTGATGGAGAATCGTAGCACTTGCTTCATGTAGGTGGGTAGTTCCGTCATCAGCGTTTCGTAGCCATAGTTCTGACCAAGATGCGCAAGCAGGATAGCGTAGAATGGCAACGACTTTGCAATGTTCATCCACGGAATCGGTGGAATGTGCACGGACGCGTTGCCCCACAGTGATTCCTGGATGTACTTCTTCTCGTCCTCCCGTATTCTGGGATGTGATACCGGGTCCTCGTGGCAGGTGAACAGGAAAGCGATCGACCATACCGTTCCGATTATACCGAACACGTAGAATATTGATGGCCAGCCACCGTCAAACCCGTGGTCGGCTAACAGCCCAGACAGTGGCATCGATATCACCGTACCGAACTGGGCGCCGGAGTATACGATCGAGCCTACGCGCGACCGTTCGTTCGGTGGTATCCACTTGGCCAGCATGGCATGGGTGCACGGTACGATGGGACCTTCGCCAAGTCCCTGGATGAAGCGTACGGCGATCAGCCAACCGGCACCACCCTGTCGGGCAGCTACCGGCACCACGAACGCAAACACCGAGTTGATCAGCATTCCCCAGCCGAGGAAACGCATCGCACCGTACCGCTTGGCCAGCAGACCGAACGGGATCTGCGTGATGACGTAGCCGTAGAAGAAGGATGACAAAATGTAGCCCTGCATGCTGGTGCTCCAGATAAATTCGCCGTCCCGTTCGTCATCTTTATTATCGTCACCGTAGTCCGTATCGGGACATTCGTCGTCGAATACTTCGGCATCCTTCTCGATAGCGGTCTGGTTTACCATGGCGACGATGGCGACGGACATGTTTGTTCGCATGACGTACGCATTTGCCATGCCAAGGAACAGCATGAAAACGATGTAATGCCGCGTACCGAACCGTTCTGTTTGGGAAAAGGAAGCAGATAGAGCAAATACATTAGTGAAGAAGTTAGCATGGAGTACATGAATGAAGAGATCCAGATAAGTGTTAGAGAGATCAAGTAGTCTAAGCGCTAGAGACGCGTGCCCCGAAGAGTGAGAAACTCTGACGCTTCTTCAGTTATTAATTCCGAATTAACTTCATCTTGGATGTTGGATATTTCGAAGTAGATTTAATCTTCAGATTCTTCAATAACGCTTTGGATCTCCAAGGATCTTGTCCACGTCTACGGGACATAAGCGCCTGAAAGTATGCAATCATGAAAGTTAACTGAAATTAAAGGAACTGCACCTGTTTTGGGTGTTCTCAGGAATCTCAAACCACTGAAGGACTTGAAGACAACATTTAAATCTCGTTCTAAAGATCGTCTCGTCACAAAGAAGCTGTACCACCTCAAGAGAATTGTTGGCAATTCGGCAACAATTATCGCAATATGAATTGACCGCTGTCAAATCCAACACGCTCTCTGTCAAAAGCAACAAAGCACCAACCAAACCCATTTACTTTCTGGCTCACACCTCATTGGATGACACTCATTTGTCAAAGCCATCATCAGCAAGCAATCGCACAGCCGGCATGAAATTGCCGCATGCCTTCTTTACTTGGCAAGAAAACAAATCCCAAAAATCTAATCGAACGAGTCGCGGCACGAGTCAAAACGTTAATGACAAACAAAAAAACACATCGCGGCGTCCATCATCGGCACACACACGATCGTGACAAGGATCGGCTTCGGTACCGATGTATGTACGTATGTGTAACGGTAACGTTATATTTTGCGCTTCAGTCAACAGTGCGCACGTGCCAGCCATCAACCATCATCATGCATCATCATCCGCTGCACTGGTTGTGTACGGCAGAGAAACAGCACACGATGGACAAAATTGCAACATTGCATGTATTTACCGACGAGACCGGTGAAAACGAAACAAAGCAGATTTATTTATGGTACCCGACATTAGTTTCACCATATGTCCTGTCTCGCACAAAGGCGTCCCCGCGTTGCTTATGCATGATTTTAGTATGGATAAACAGATAAAACTCGTTACCAGAGCGATGTGCAGCATTGCAATATATGCAACACTCTAGCACCGAGATCAACGGATACGCCTTTATCAACCAAAGCCTGACAAAGAATTACGATACATTCGCCGTTCCCCCCAAAAGGCATATCCGGTGCTGTTTGAGAAGATGACGAACAAATAAATGTCTCCCGTACGACTACGACTTGCGGGTCACCAATCTTTGCCAAACGCAAAGATCCGCCCGGCAGCAGTATCTCCAAGTGTGATCATCGCGCCCTAGCAACGAGCGCTCCCAGCAAAGTGGAGTAACAATTGGAGGCAAAAATTTAAATTTAATGAAATAAACTGCCTCTCATACGGCCACGATCAAGCTTGATCAACAAAATCCTCCGACCTACTTAACGCGCCCGAAGAACACTTGACGCGAAGAAAAGGCGTATGACGACACCGGACGACCACTTGTTCTCAATCTGTTCAGCACACTTCATTCTAATCCTGGAGGCACGCTGGAACCCGTCACCCGCACGTGCTTCACGCGATAGGTCCGTATCGAGTATTACGGCAAATGTCCTCTGTCACCTCTTATCACGATGCGATGGTTCCGATAGAGCGTGACTGACGCCGTGCTGTTGACCCATATGGGGGACGTATCCTCCAAAGCAAACTCTCGTTATCGAGACCCACCACAAACACTGGATCCCGCCCAATCAATCAGCGTACTATAATGATGAGTACCGTGCGAAACTGGGCAAGTCATTAATGTCTTCCTGCTTCTAATCTAATCCATATCAGCATGCGGCAGAACGTTAACGTGCGCGCCATTATCTTATTAGAAGAAGTGAAGCTTTAGCGCCATTTTATTGATTAATTGTATGATTGATCTTCTACTCCAGCTTTGGCAGAAATTGCGTTAGAGGACGCTCCCAGGGATGAGTTGCTTTTACAAGCCGTCACTATAAATCATGCAGATAAGATTTTGGGCTGAACGGCAGCCCATCATATTCCCATGGAATGGTACCACTTTGCTGGCTTATAAATAGACCAATACTTTGTATACATGCGTTGTCACAACCCACGTGTTCCGCACAAAACCGGTCCCTAGAATGAAGCGCCTAAAATCTTCATTCCCAGCTCCAATCTGCACCGTACTCACATAGCTAGGAGCACCAAGTAATGATCACTAATTCCATTTAACGAGACACCTACACCACCCGGGAAGGGGTTAACGGAACGCTTATTCTTACTTGCCGGCAGGATGCCTTCGTCCGTGGCCATGTCTGCCTGCTCCCACACGAGCACATGACCCGAGCGTTCTCGATTTTCCGCCATCTTTACACTGGAAGCTGGCGCACTTGGTTTGGTTTCACTGAAACTGAATGTTTTTTCGGAGAATGCGTTCTCCTGGTGGCTGCTGTCGTTAACCAAATGTCGTTTAGCTTATCCGTTTTCTGCACTATATCACCACCAGCGTTCGCAAGTGTTTCTGGAGTGGCCTTGGATGGATTTCGGCCTCAAGTGGACACACTTGGTCACGCGAGTTTCGCTCGCGATGCTACACCTGATAGCGCGCTGATCAGCTGCAGTTCCAGCTCTTTGCACCCGTACGCTACGGTGCGGTGGTACATCTCCGGCTTCCTCTCACTTGCAACCTGTACCCGGTATCACTGTGTACACCGATCGCACGTGAAGAATCAATGAACGAACTGTGACGCAAAACAACAGCTGATTTATGTTCATCGATTTGGTAGTGGGCGCCTGCAACCGATCACGTGTAGCACGGACCGCCAAACCGAGTCAATGCGAATGTCACCAGACGGTCGGTGATGTGCAGCAAGATGTTTGTCCACGATCGCGGTACGATCGTACCGTACTACCACCCGATCAGCTCGTACGCTTCCGATGTACTGGGTATGGTTCCGTGTGCGAACCGGTGGTTTTGTTTCAAACCGAACCGCCGAACCGCACGATGATGGCGTTTGGGGGGGTATGTAAATACAATCACCCCCGTACACCTCACCCACCGCTCTCGTTGTTGATGTTGGACGAGATTGTACGTCCGCGCGCTGAGACAAATCCCGGGATGCTTACGGGTTCCGGGTCTGTACCACTTCTTATCAATCTAACCGCGTACACACAACGGCCGTCGGGTAACACGTCTCGTGTGCAAATCTTGCCCTTTCGCGCGTAACTTTCCTGAGCGGCAAGACTTTGGCAAGGTGCACCACACCTTCTCCAGCAATGCATTCACGTACTGCGCGCTGCGGCTTCTTCATTCAACTGATTACTCACGACCCCGGGCTGAGTGCGACGGCGATCACTATATACACGCACACATTAACCGCCCAGAATACCCTCCGAGACCCGGACGGTACGGTGGGACGTCTTCAAAACGCGGCGTCACTAATCCGTCGTGCCGTGGCGTGGTGCGATACGCGTCTTTCTATCCCGAACAATAATGTGTGGTGTGTGCTGATAACGCACCAACACACACCGCTCGCATACGCTCGATCGGCACTAGCACGCGGTTTGTGGTCGGATGGCCCTTACAAACACGCACTCGCGACACCGTGTCTTGCGGAAGTGGATACAAACGTGCGTTTTTACTATTTTTTAACACCCCTTCAACACACACACGCACACTAACAATAGAAAAAACACAGAGTGTGCTTACTGTGAACAACTCGTGTGTGGTTGCCGTGGTGATCCGGCTACCAAGACGCAACGCGTGCCTACTACACCGTTTCTAACGATAAAGGAATGTGTGTACGGTTATGTTTTAGCTGCATCACGACGGTGCATACATACACGCATACACATCATAGCTTCGTGTCACACCAGTGGAGGGTTGTGTGTGACCTAGTTCTTGAAACCTGGCCGGCTATATAGATGACCCTCGAAATGTACGTACACAGTACACCGTTCCGTTCTAAACAAACACCCCGTTGCACATGATACAGACAATAGAGAACTACAATCAAGTATTATCAAAGGTTAAAGCATTTACAACCACACGGTAAATGACCGACAGCATCTTGCTGAGCGTGAACAACAACATCACTATCTCGCCTTAAAAATAAGACACCATCTGTATCCGTTTCGGTCATTCAGTGTTTGTTTGTAAAAATAGTCCACTACCGCTCTTGATCGTGTCTATCGCCGTGACAATCGGAACACGGTGGGTGGTGGCATACTTAAGACATCTTATAGTATCTAAACGCCACAAACATCGCAAATAACTAGCACCCTCTCTTCCCCCCAACAAACAGATCCGGATTAATTTGAAGCTCGTGTTTGCTTTGCTGGAAGTTGTGCTTTAAGGTCCAACGAGAGCCAGGTGAATCTCCCCGAAGAATTAGTCTCGCATCATTTCATACTGCCATCCATTCATTGTGGCCAATGGCACGACTGGATCATTTTTCGCTCACGCAAAAGCCCACATCGGCAAGGGCATGATCGTTTGCTGTTTGCCGAACCACTCGTTGGGCAAAACAGTGGACAAACGTCCCTCGAGTGGCGCCTACGCCACTAGTTATCATGCTCGGAATAGCGCCCAGTGTGTGCTACATTCTTGTGTATGCGGCCGGATCGTGCAGCGTCCCACGTTCAAGAATTAAGAAGACACCGGACACCATTACACATTTGGACGTGGGGACGACTCCAAGTCGTCATGTATACCAATAGCCTACCTGGTTCTAGCCTCGGATAGATCAAACAAAGGGTGGTATACTGTGGTCTGTTTGTCAAACAGTTAAGACCAGGTTGATAGTGAAACAATAGTGAATCATCATTATCTTTTACCAACACACTAGGTGCTCACCGGTGCCATCCCACCCTTTCCCTTATAGTCGTCTTCAATCGATCATTAACGGATGGGGGATCTGTTACTACGCACATGTACATTGGATGATAACATTTAGTCAAACAAAACACGCCACCGCCCACACACGGTGCATGTACACAGCGAACTTACTTCCAGAGGTTCGAACTGTTTTACAACCTTCTTCAGGGTACGCCACCAGATAAGCGACGCACTTTTGCAATAGTCTCAATTTATTTCTGCCCACATTTCTGTGCGTCGCCGCGTGAACATAGCAATAAAATCTAGCAATTAGAGGGCTAACCATCCTAGTTTTTGGAGAGATACCAATAAACCGGATAAGAACATCCGGTTAAGAACAGGTCGTTGAGGAATCCGAGCAAGAACTGTGCGTAACGCAGACGAAATAGTTCTTAACAAAATGTAAAAGAATTGAATACAAATCTTGCTGTGAACTTGTGACTTGTCTGACTATTCTGCCAAAGTACGTCATAGAAGATTTTAATATTTTACCAATAATTTAATTCGAATTAGCAACACTTTTATTAGAATATTTCTCTTGACAACAAGTAAACAAGGATAAATCGTACATGGTTTCGTCATTCTTGCTTAGCTTCATATAAATAATTCATATTATTTAAATACAAACTTATGCATAAAAAATCAATGTAAGTACACGGCAACTAAACGTTCCAATTACAAATGATGTCGTGTATTTAGAGACTCCAAAAAATACGCCATTTTAACCGCTTTTCTAATGTTTCATTCAAATTTCACCAAACGAAACGTTTCATTCCAAATGTTGCAAAATTTCAATCACGTGAAAGAATATCGTTTCACAAATTATTTCATTTCAAAAATGTTTCAATTCGTTTCAACATTTTAAATTGAAACGTTTCACTCTGCAGAAAAACGGAATCGCGCAACATGTGCTCGCTCTGCCAACGTTTTTTCTCCCCTTGTTTATTGACGCCGCGCGTGCTGTTTTTAATTGATCGTTTTCGCTTCACCTTTCTACTCTGCTCCTTTAATGAGGAAATCATCAAATCTCTCTCCCACCCACGAAGCACTATTGTGTGGCCGTATCTTGATTCGGCAACATTAACATTCGTGCCCCGGCGTGCAGCGATAATTGAACAATTGACAAACCACACGGTACACAGGAAATGAACGATTTGTCGCCAACGCTGTGACGGTCTATTATGAGTTGAATTTATCGGTTACCGTATGTTGAGGAGAATGATGCAAATAAAAAAAAATCGCCAAAAAAGGGAGTGTGACGGAACTGTCAAAAGGACAATCGTACCCACCCGCAATGTATGCTAATAAGGGTGAAGATAACCTCCAAAAACGAAATGTTTTGAGCGTTTCGGGCAGATAAAAGCGGAGTGCGCATCGTACCCCGATAACGAAGATGAGTGTACATTCGCGTGCATACAAACCATCATCTTTTGTTTTCTTTTCTTCTTTGTCAACTTCCGACGGATGCGGTAATGGCAATTGTTTTTTTCTGTTTCCTCTTTTGTCAACCTTGAAGGCATTAGCGTTGGATTAGTCATCGTCTTCCGCAAACGGTATTCAACCGCACTGTTTATCTAGAGCATCCTTTGCTTAATGATACACAACACACGGCTAACGCAAGTGTTAATTATCAGCAGAACTTCATCCGCATGCAATAGAATAGTGGCGAAGATGAGGACAATTCGGAAAAAACATTCCATTCATCGACATGAAAGCTAGCGATCCAAACAGAACTGAAAATTGAGGTATAATTTTGGCAGTTTTTAGCAATTTTGCCGTTTCTAAATGCTATCGCCCATGCAATTTTTTTTTTTTTTGACAGAGTATCATTATTTCATCATTTTTGGGTTTCCACTATTGGCAAAAAATGCTTCAAAAGAATTGGGCAACGAACTGACACCATTAAATCAACAACCAGCCATTTTTTACACACCTCTTTACCCGTTAGTATATGTGAGCCTTTTATGGCATTGTTAATAGTTCCTATTGCTATAAATATTTCGCAATTACCAGTACGTCAACATGTCACCTTTACTCACAACACAGTTTTAAAGTGCTCCGCCTGACAGGAAAGTTTCCAATAAATGTCACACCGAACGGTTGCGATCGTAAATGAATGTTAATTTTAAACCACAATAAACACTGGCCTATACACCGTCGTTCTAGGCGTTCCGGTAATGTTCATCAGCTCCGGAAGAATTCCCAAAGCTCAATGAAAAAACGGTGTACAAACTCGTGCGCAAATCATTCTTCTCGCACTTTTCTCCATGCCAGTGTTCGTGGGGCGTGCATTGCATTGCCGATGAAGTTACGACGCACAAGTCTCATGCTGCAGCAATGCCTGCTACACACGTTTTAGCGCATTCCGACATCCGACCGGTACCTGTCCGTGAACCACGTGACGTACACAGCATGCCGGTATGACCATGTGTGCTACTACTGGCACGGCATTACACTCGCACACGGTTCGATGCGCATCCGACCTTACGGAGGTTTCGAAAAAAAACAACCACCTGCCACTAGGATCACGAGAACTAGAACTAGACGCTCATCCTTTATTTCCGGTGTTCCACAAAACCGGAAGCAAACCCTGCCGCGCCGGTATCATTATGCTGCCTTCCTTAAAAAGTATGCAAAACACCAACGGTGTTGTACACCGCACCATGTGCACAACAATCAGCGGGACAGTGTGTGAGCAGCAAAACAAGCAACACAGCAAAGGCCAGCGAACTGAGCGCGTACATACGGCGACACGAAAAACCGCAAGGTGCGCGCGTTTCTGTCGATGCCTTTGCCGCTCAATGTCACGGTCAATGCTGTTTTCTTACAACCAGACGGTACGGGCGCCAGGGCAGGGTCGTACCCGATGCTATGATATGCGAAGCAAGGTGAGGTTAAATCTCCGTTACGCCAGTGACGCCACAACGGGGAGATATATCCGAAGCTGTCAAAATTTACGATACTAAGCGTGATCGTGGTTTATACTTACGGTTCGGTTTCTCCGGTTCGGCGTTAGCCAGATACTCCTTGCTGACCGTCATGATTGGTTCGCACTCCTTTCCTCCTTTGGTTTTAAGTCTAGCCTGTACGCCAACGCCTTGTTTGCCGTAGAGTTAAAGATGATGTGACGAGGTGATGAATAATGGTAATACTGATGTTGTGCTTTTGTAGTAGCTTCGTCCACTACTATCCGCTTGTCTACTAAGCGGCCGTACTCGTTGTACGTTCGTTGGATGGAACGTTATTCAACAGGCCACGCCACGATAAACTTGCTATAATGCGAATTTCAGTGTAGCCGTTGTTGGATGTTTAGGCGACCATTTCTATTGTGTGGGAAAGGAAAAAAACAATCATAAATTAATAACACATAGTTAAGCGCACAGAACACTAATGATCATACAACAAAGTCCTATTAGACAAACAAAACGTCACATTTGTCGTCACATATCGTCCTGTTCGCACCCTTCTGTAACCTTCGCGTACACAAGCTAGCGGAAAACAAGGTTAAACAACAGCAAAATTAACGCGGCACACTGGCACAATCGTAAAGCCGAAAACCTGTCCCAACGCCTTTAGCACCAGCACGTTCACCGCCGGTGACGTTCCCCCGTCGCTTCAATGTTCAATAATAATGATGGTTGTTTTGGAACTGGAAGCTTTCGACGATTTTTCCAGAACCTACGACACCGCTACATGATGGGATGTGCTTTTTTGTTTGTCAGACAATCTGTTTCGCATCATCAGCTGCGTTTCACCATTTGGCGAAACGTGAGAAAAGGGGGATTTTGCTTTTTTGTTGTTGTTAAAGACACCCTTGCTGCTTTCCTGGATGTGTTTACTACACTGTCACGTGATCACATCGAAGCTCGGTAAGTTTATGTACAAATATTCCAATTCATTCACCTGCTCCACTGAGCTGCTGAACGCGGTTGGGTAATAATGTATGCACATGTTCATAAATCATTATTGGGCACATTAGACATTGGACCCCAAACATTATTGCTCATTGCTCACAGGTAACTCATTGCATAACACAGCCCCAAAATGGAGACACTTGTGGTGGACACCTCACACAACGCAACTGATGGCGCACTACGCAAGATCGCCCCATGATCAATTATCACACTTTCACCAGATTTGCCCATTTGTTTCACACCCTTCGATTAGTGCAAATTCCTCATCCACATCACGCTTAATGCGGTGTTTCTGTAAACTCTTGTTGTTTACATGCGCAGGAAGCTGGTACACATTTAATCTACACCGTCGTTTAGCACAACCATACGAACCGATAGCCATTGCACAATTGCGCGCACGTTCCGAATGGAACTACAACGGCACCCTTATTAAGCCCAATGCACACACACACGCACACTAACACGACCCGAATGTGACCGTTGAATAGCTATGCCCTGGGCCTACGACGCCATCAACTTGCCTCGGGAAAGGCATTAATGAAAATTGAGAAAAATATTCCACACCTGCCATTAACGTGGCGGGGATGTGAAAATCAAACACAAAGAAAGA
>KI424578.1:4083-15904 GCA_000473375.1 Anopheles culicifacies | reverse complement strand
ATGGCCAGCCTGAATATTTTAAAAAGCTTTTAGTATAAAAGGCATTTCAAAGTGATACAAACGCACTTAAAGGACGCACTTTAATTACTTCACGGAAGAACCTGCTTTTAAAGGAAGACACTAACAGGCCTACTAAGCGCCATGTATTAAAGCATTAAAGCCTACAACTTAAAGTAACCACAGAATTTAGATCCAAGAATTCTGCGCAATCCACCAACGCATGTACATCCGTACCATGCAACAGTAAGCCCAGCGAAAAGCATGATGCTTCTGCTGAATGTTTTGCAATCAATATTTTATGATGGAACATAATTTGAAGGCACACATCAAAGACATGTTTCATACAGATCGCTTGCCAGTAGCTTTTGCGCACCGGTCGCCAAAGTGCACGCCTCACATATTTGAGAAACTTCGAAGGGAAAATGGCCACCAGCGCGCGTGTGTGTGAGCGTGGTTTTGAATATTTGATTCTCCCACCATCGGACCCACATGGCTTTTAACGTTAGGGCCCCTGCCGGGTAATAGAATTTAATATCGACGAACATGGCGAAAGAAAACAGTACTATTAAACGAAACGATGGCAGTTACAGGATGTCAGAATATACGAGTTTATTTTTATATTGAGGATTGAAGCTTTAATAGAAAAAAAAAACACATCTGTAGTTTGAATTTATAACATTTTATACAAATCTAAACATTGAGTCAACAAAAAGAAACAAACAATCATGGAATGGTGTAAATCATGATCGCTTCATTTAACATATTTAATGTCAAAAAACCTGTACAAACCAAATAAACTGTTCTGCTATAAAGTGAAAATTCGTGACTTAAAACCACAAACAACACTCTGTTTCGAAACTAACATCCGTAGCCCGCCCTATTCCGTTTTTCTCAAGCAATCCTTTACCAATACCATTTCTCGCACTGCTGCCTCTTCATGGGATCAAATTAGTTCAATTTACCGAAAAGCACTCCAACACGTACGACCACATAGGATACACAACGCAACCCGTTTTTGTTGGCGCGCACAGTAATCGCCGGTCTTTGCCGGAGTGACTAGCGAACGAACGAACCAAACCGCAATCTGTACCAAAATCACGCGTCTTGCTCAAACATGGTCTTGGTTGATGATATAAACATATCAAAACAAGGCTTTTGTATCCCCAAACAGGGGAGTACCTGGTCGGTGATACGAGCACTCGATGATGCTTCGGTGACATGAAAAATTGGAGCAAGAATATGCGCTCGAAGCATAACTGAGGCTTATACATGTACGTTCTAGAGCGACTAACTTCTAGTATATGAATGGATTTTTCTACTCTCATGGAGGTGGGCGCCGTCAAAACCAGGCACAAGCTGAAAATTCGTTTAGTGAAAACTGTACAACTGGCAATAAACAGCAAAGCAAAGAGGGACATATGTTTTTCGTGAGAACAAACGTAAAATAGAGAAGAATGTCTGTTTGGACGATGTCCACAAACCGTTTCTAATGGAACATGCTCTGTTTCTCCGGTTCGGAAGATTGAGGGCAAACAACAGTGCTTGATGTTCGACAACAATACTAAACAACACAGCTACTGATGCTGCTGCTGCTAATGAACAGACGGCAGGAGTTATATACTTAAGCATTTAAGTCTTTTCTTTTCTTAAAGCAAACAAGATTACCCCTAGAACACTGACGAAGACGATATGAAGTACGCAAATTTGAAGATCCAACACAACCAGACACAGACGCACACAACAAGATATTTAGCAAATATGGCAGCCCCAGAACTACCACACCCACATTGAGCTGTTTGCTTGAAGTCCTTGTTTGACACAAGTGCCTACATCAACGGCCGCAGCATCGTTCCGCTTCTCTTCATTTCTCGGGGTTCCCAGGTGATTCTTATGCGAGAACACGTTTCTGTCAAGCAAGAAAAAAAAAAACATGTTCTCCGCATCGTGTCTTACACTCCCTGTATGCGTTCTTACGGTCCTGTCACTGCCAAATTGTGTTTCCAGGAAATGTGTGAAGCTATTCAGTTCAAAGAAAAATATGTCCATTTCAAGGGGAAACCGTTCTCAGTCAAAGATTACATGGAGAAAAAAAAACGGAAAATGATCCTGTTAAATTTGACAGGGATGTATGTTCGCTACACTCGATTAATTTTTTGAAACGGCACAAGCAGATTTTACACATCGGGATGCTGATATATGTACTTGATACCAGTATTTGGTAAATTGGAATAAAATCTCTATATCGCATGTTTTAAACAGAATAAAGGTTTAGCCAAAAGTATTGTTTAATGGAGAAAACCTAAAGCTGTCCTAGTAACATCTTTCAGCAAATGAAAATAAAAAAAACATACTAAGATCTTAACATTATTTCTAAGACAACATGCCAGTGCTATTTCAGAACTCCCTTGAATGTAAGCTTAGCTCAATAATCCGGCACTGAGATATTCTATTATTTACCGGTCAATGCATCATGAAACGGTGCTTTAAATTAAACCATGCTCCCATTATGTCGCTTCTCTAATCTCACGCAATCAATACGCCCGTGCATGATGCTCAATAATACCACCCGTAGCGTAACGGACATCGACCCACAAAACTGCACCCCCTTCCTTGCAAGAAGACCTGTAATCCATATGCTCCCTATTTACTGGGCCATATCGTGAGCCATACACTAGCGTCAACGGTGCATTGCTGCATCATCCATCCCTCGGCAAGATGCCTGCCATGCACAACAAACATTCCAGTGCGAAGGTTTTCTAAATTCAGCTGGCCCTTTCACCGGTTCACCATTGAACCACGGTGCAAAAGACATCAAAGAACCACCAACAGTGCACTTCACTCACAAGACCACCCTCATCCGCCATCATTATTGAACGGAGCAAAATGGATGTCCGTTCCCGAATGCTGTGGAACCGAAAAATAGGGGGAACGAAATATTCCAGCACTTTTGCAATGCCGTTCCAGTCGAGACGATGTGTGTCTGAGTGTGTGTATGTGTGTGTGGGGGAGAGATCAAATAGACCGATTTCTGCGATGCATATGCGAACGACACAGACCTGCCAGGGCGCCTGTCTACGGTTTATGTACTGCAGCTGGAAACTGCACTCTGAACTGAATGAGCTCCCGGATCTCCTGCGCCCACTACTACTTGCAGCCAGTACATGCTGGTGTTGTATGCACTTTATATGCAGGTGTTTTCGTGTTCGTTGCTCGCATTATGCATATCTTTAAACACGACAGCGATGATGACGTTGCTGCTGGTCTGAAATGTTGTAATCTTACTCTCCGCTGGACGGTTGCCTTTTATCGAGAACATATGCAACTCCCTTCTGCAAACCCCCAACTCCATGCATCGTGCAGACGCGACCATCACAGGACAGCGACATCATGCACAATTTATTATACTCTACTCATGCTCTTTTTCCCGAGAAATTTATTTCATTAGCTCCATTTGTCTACAGTGGGTAGCAACTTGCCGTCGTTCTGTATGATGTTGTCGATATTTCGATGCATTACAAGTACAAAAAATGGGAAATGTTATAACGAGAACATACGATCGCTAGGTAAAACGTGTGTGAGGTGAAAAATAATTTAGCTTCCAACAGCTCTCAATAACACACAGGGCTAGTGATGGGATAACCACTCAGAAGTTGGAGTCAGAGCTATTTGACAAGTTTGGAGCTGACTACTCCCGAGCTGTTTTCGAGATTCGAGATTCCAGAGAAGGATCGGAACTAACAACTCGAAAGTCGGTTCCAATTAGCCAACTCTATGCAACCGATTTAGAATCAACTACTCAGACTCGGACCTGAAATTGAATCACTTTGAATCCATATAATAAGATTTACCACTCCTGACGACTCCGGAGCCGATTCCGAACGAACGTTTCCGAAGCCAGCTCCGAAACAAATTCTGCAGAGTCAATTCCGACTCCTGAAGACTCCTACTCACGTTTTAAATTGGCGTTTTTACCCTTAGTCAGGTGCGGTTCGCCATAAAAAGATACAAACAATACGCAACGAGTCTTTGATGTGCAGAAATGTCAAAACCACAGAACAGATTAAAAATCACAAGAGACACAATTCAATACTACAAGACCAACATAACAAACGACACTTATTAAAGTTAGAACAGTACCTGAGCAAACGCTATTAGCTCGGAAAAGGTAGTGGAGCTACTATTAACGCATCTGCTCCGGAGTGTTTCTTGTGTTCCGGAACACCCATCACTACATAAAACACGTAGCGCACATGTGGTTTGGGGACTTATTTTTCCAACAGTCTATATTGTACCACAACTCGATACATCTTTTTTTCTGCACTTCATTTTGTACTTCAACGAATATGTTTGAACAACTGCGTCCTCTACTGCGTACACGGTCGATTTTGCATATGCAAACGAAACTTGTGTAATGAGGTTGTTTTCAGTGCAGTTCGATTCAGAAAATTATTCATGAATATATCCAGAACTCGTGGAAGCTTTTTGTTAAGACAACGTCACGGATACATTCGTCACAGACATTCGTGTAAAATTTTAAATAATGATCCCTCCATTGATCGAAATAAATAAATTGCACAAGAGAACGTCAGATATCACCAGTTCATGCGAATTTTTACAAATAATAAAACCCAAATGTTCGAGTGAATTGCAGTTATTTCCCAACAATGGTCGGATTTACTGATGAGTAGAGAAGCAATCTACAACCAGTCAAAGGCATAGTAGATCGTCCGCAATCACTGCTCGAGTGAAGCTTCCCATTTCCTTCCGGTCGATGCAGCCCATTCGCCGGGTCGACCATTCATCCATCCATTCACTTCCGTCGTTTCGCTCGACTGAACGTAACCAACAAGACGCCCCTGAAAGTGCGACCAAATGAGGTTATCAGCGCGCTGGTATCGATACTGCTGCTGCTGCATGCACACGAAACTGCACCCGCCTTTCGTATCTCGACCGTGTTCCGTTCACAGCTCCGGAAGCGTAACGCTGACAGTGCGTGTTACTGTTCCGAAAGCGATGAGAATATTTAGAAAATCCCTTCCAGTTGCGCTCCGTTACCACCGTGTCAATCATAATGCTCTATCCAAACTAAATCCCCAAAACAAAAAAAACACCAAA
Source organism: Anopheles culicifacies (assembly GCA_000473375.1). Lineage (NCBI taxonomy): Eukaryota > Metazoa > Arthropoda > Insecta > Diptera > Culicidae > Anopheles > Anopheles culicifacies. The sequence continues at coordinate 10,789 of KI424578.1, read as the reverse complement.
CGCAACTTGACCAACACATTTTCCGCTATAACTCCAAAATACCACATCATAACTGCTGTCAAGCGGTCAGCGGAAAATATGTTTCTATGATGCGATGCTAAACACTTTTTGTCCCGGAAGCACACCACTATCACACGGGCGGAGGGCGCTTGCGATTGAATGCAAAACCAAAAAATGACGTCAAAAGTGCAATTTTCATCCCCGGCGATGAGTTCGGGCGGAAAAACTCGGAAACCACCGGCGAAACGAAACAGATTACGTGCAGTCATGCGACACACGACCGGCACACAACCGGGTCGTCTTCCCGGGCGTACGGCAGTCGGCATAACGATTTCCACGCGATTTTTACGTACCGCGTCGTAATGCGAGTGGGAAAATAAAATTACCAACTCGCCAAACAAAGTGAAACTAATTAAAAAGTAATTTGCAAACACAAGAGAGAAGACGATCGGGCCCACCACCACAACCGTCGCCACTTCCTCTAAAGGTGCGCACGATTGATAATGCACCACCAATCCGATGGGATGGGACGGTTTTGGCGGGTCGGGTGGTCGGGCATGTGGCACGAGAGGGACGATGCTAATTGGAGTTAAACACAGGTGGAAACCGGCAACGTACAGTTGTTGAAACGATGGTTTACATTATTGATGAATGTGCATTCTTATTCATTTGCAGCGCACAGATAATGATGGGGCGTTGATGTAAGGGTGTCATGTTTATTTTCATCCAAATATGCTTCAAGTTAATGAAGGAAAAATAAATAATGATACAGATACTTTATTAAGCGAAACGTTTTTGGTTTGTAGCAATTCGGTGTAGACGATGGAATGCGGATCGTAAATTAGGATCGGAGCAATCTGAAACCAGATTCTTTAGGATTTGGATTCCGATTCCTCAGGATCCGGATTTAGTTCCCTCACGTTTAGGATTTTTTTATAATAAGAATCCTGTATTGAAATCTGAACCAAGTTTCCAGATTTGAATCTCTCATGATCCGGACTTGTCATCGAAGATCTCGGACTAAGAGTTAAATTTTCAATCATAGAATCAATCAGTTTGAAGGTAGAACTGGATTTTTAATTGATGTTTCTTTAAATTTTTGATTCCAAATTCAACCTTGAATCAAATCGAACTTCTAGTTCTAGGTTCTAGTTTATTTTCTAAATATTCGAAGAATATCAAAATGAGTTGAAATAAAAGCAAAAAAAAATCATAAAGTGCTGACAGAGTACATTTATTACAGCAATTACACCTTTTCCTTGAGGTGACGTACCTCCCTCGGTGGCCAAGGAGCACCGGTCTTCAAGCGGTCAAATCCTAAATAAATAAATCGCATAAACCTCAGGTCAAGAAGGTTGCCGTAATCAAGCCCAAAATGCAACCATTTCGGTCATATCTAATCCCGCATGTCAAAGCAATTTCCCATCACTAATTCGGTGGTAGAATATTGATTAAATTCATCCCATATTTACATAACTTTTAATTGCAGCCTTCTAACTATTCTTGCAACGTACGCATGCAAATAACTCGATTTAAAGAGCTCTCTTTGAAATTTCCAACTAAAGTGCACGGACAAAAAGTTAATTAAATGGCAAAATAAAACGATTACTTCATTTCAGCTTTTCCCCTGGAAAATGGCAAAAAATAACCTCTCCAGTGGAAATGGATGAGATTTCGCACACGTGCGCATATCAACACAGAGCAAGCAAATCAACTTGTCTGTTAACAATTCGCTTGCAAACGAACTGGATGGACGCTGGTAACAGACACATCAACGGTAACGAAAAGATATTATCCATCGTCAAACCAATAGCTGATGGCTGCTGTTGGGTGCTGGATCCATCTCCATCAGAGGATGAACGTTTATGTCATCACATAGCACAAACAGAAATTACTCGCAGTCGAAAATTAACAATCTGTGAACATGCAAACATTCGGGGATCCCATTTTTCGGATCTTTTCGGTCTAGATAAAAAAGTTGGAATGTTTCAAACTTTAAATGTTGTGCAGAGATTCATTTCATTGCTAACAACACGAGCACTACAAGGGCATCATATAAAGAGGTATGCAGATGCACAGCTTTCACATTTAATTGCGAGTTTAACAACCCATCAAAGTCAATTCACTTTACAACAATGAGTACACACAGGAAAAAACACGCCACATCCCATCAGATAAAATACAGACGAACAAATTTGAAAAAGGGAGATATGAAACTTTTTACTATACGCACACATACACTCGTACATGTTACAATACAATATCATCCGCATCATCATTATCGCAATGTACAGGAAAACTCTGCACAGCAATATTCATTGCACCGCGTAATTGTACTTATTCTGCCTGGTGCATACAGACTTCGTTAGTGCCGCGGATTGGAATGGAAGCTTTTAATTGAATTACTCTAGCGCAGCAGTAGCAGCAGCTTAAACACGGATAGATCGTTTTGCAACGATGCAAATGACTGCACTAAGGGCTATGGGGTGGGGTGTGTGTTAGACGCAAAAAGGGCACGTGTGTAATCGCCCTACACATAACCGTGCAAAGTGTTGCACAACTATTTCAAAGCACAAAGCAGAATCCACTCCAACATGATAGGCCTCTAACACAATCGCACACTTCGAGTCCCGAAAATAGCTGCCAAATCTAACCTCCAGAATATGCAAAAGTCATACATAAACTAGCATAACAAATGTTACGAATGTTGTACACATCCATTTGCAGATAAAAATATCCGATATCCTTGCTTTCTATTTTTATCGTCAAAGGGCACTTATAGAAATTGCACAAGAGACGGGCCGGTAAAACCACATACTCAACACTATCGATTGAACGATTCACCTCAAGCAACTAGAATGAGCCACTTCAACACACCCACAACTGTCCATTTTCACCTCTACTCTCCTCTACAAACTTTGCTTTGGATAAACTTTGAACCCATTATACGATTATGCAAACGTCGTATCAATTCAGCATAGTGCCATTTTTTGGGAATACAGTAGTTGAGAAACCATCCGGCAACGGAATGAAATTGGATCGGAAATGAAGCGATCCAGCAGGTATATCATATCCACTTTATAAATAAACACTTTTATTGATTCAACTTCACCAACGCAGCTAGGATTTCCAGAAATTCCAACATTTACACTTCCTGCCCAGTTTGCTAGAAAAGAGAGTACTAAGTATCCGAATTCTCCTTCATCATGGAGTAAACATTCACGCATTCTACCAACAGGAAAATAATTTTCTATGGCTTTGGAGTGCACCGATAACAAAAAAAACTCCATCGTAAATTGCGGGTGTACAGTGTAACGCAACAAACCGCCACTAGAATAACATAAAATGCAGGAACTTTACAATGATCTACCGAAACCCTTCCTTGGGGTGCCTGGTTTGATGATGTGTATCCATTCGGAAATTTACACCCTCACCAAAATACAGGCGCATCATTAGGGAGCAATAAAAAGACTATCGAATTCGTTTTGCTTAGAATGCACAGATTGGTTGGTAGATTGGTCCGGATTTTGGTTTCGTTTTCCATGACCTAGTTTTGCAATTGCTTGGGAACATTGAAGTGAAAAAAGAGACAGCAAGAAAGGTTCTAACTGAGTTTTAAATTGATTAGAATCTATCTAAGGCACACAGTTGGTAACATAATTGTAAGACCACTTTTTTGGAAATAACTGAACAACTTAAAGATGTTATTAAAAAGATATGTCTCGTGGTTAAGCGCATTCCTGTTATTGTGAAAGAATGGCGTTCAAGAGATAAATCAGAAAAAAAATTATATTATCTTACATTTCTGATTGATAATTTTCAATTAATAAAGTAGAACAATAAATGTACATGGTGCTAGAAAAATTTCACTTTTACCGTGCTTTGACTTGAAAAAATGTAACAAAAATGTGCACATTTGTCTTCTTCTGCTATGGCTCTGCATCTTCAAGAAGTCTTAGCCCACCATTTCTAAATTCCGTTACTGAAATTTCCCCTTAACACAGCATAGGTGCGTACGAAGAAACGAGAAGCAGTTTTTTTTATTTTCTGTATCTACGCAAAACATAATTATTACCTTTCTTTTAAACTTTCCCAATTATTCACAAAACACAAGTGGCCTTTTAGTAAGGATATCGACTTTTTGAAATAAAAAAGTAATTTAAAAAATACCCTACAGAATTCAACCCAGTATACTTACATAATCGGCCGAAGCTGTGCGATAATCGCTTTTTTATCTTCTGCAAAGCACCTCCTTTTTTCTCGCGCATGGTTACTCCTAGAATAAAAAAAAATAGACAAGAATTAAAATCAAAACATTAAGTTTAACGTTTTTTAGCAATTTTTAAAAAGATTTAAATGAAATAAAATTTTATGAATTCATTAAACAAGTTGAAATTTATTTAATCTGTTTTACTGTTCTGACTTTCTACATAGTGAACCATCTCTTGACTCCATGCGTAGATAACACTACTTCACTTTCCACTCCAACCAACGGTACGCAACAAAAACAAACTAACAACTTCAGTGTTATCGTACAACAACCGTTAGGAAAGCTTCCAAGTGTTGCACAATTAGTAAGCGTTTCCCATTTTTTTCTTCCCCAGCCCACAATGCAACGTCCGATTGCAGCGCAGTGGTAAAGATTGCTGGGAAAAGCAGGTACAAACCAACAAAAAAAAGCAAAAATGAAAAACTTTCATCTGAGATAGACAAGCAGATTGCAATGGTCCGGAAGAATTTTGAACCAATTGGATGAGTTTTGCATTGATATGGGAATGTACGTGAGCGGAAACATTATCGTTTCCAATTAATTTAAACATATAATTAACCAATAATCAGTAAGGAAGTGTTACACGCATCAATGCCAATGAACACTAACATGCTGTGTATGTTTAATTCTTCTTCTCTCCTATGGCTGCATAGGCACAAGTAAAGCAAAACAAAAAATGGTAACAGATGAACATAAAACATGGTTAAAACCAATCAGTGTTACGCTACTACATCGCAACAGCAAACACAATAAATGATTCATTTGCTCGTTCTTCAACTACTGAAACCGAGGAGAACGGACGAGAACTATGTTTCCTCCTATCATCCGGTTCAAGTTCACTACACCCTTACGTACATGCGTTGTGTTAGAAGAAGTGGCAGAAAAACCTCGTCACACCATATCACCGTGAAACAAGTCGCGCAACGGCAGTGCACGAACGAAATGTATCGCCTATTTCTTCCAGCAGTTGCTGTCGTTGCGTGGAGCATTGCGTTGTTTGTTTTCCATTCATTGCTAATTATTGCGAAACGCGTCGTGAACTTGAACACAGACGGCACACGATGGAATGCACTCAACGGACCAGGGGCACACGCACACACACACCAAACAGCCTTAATGCATCCTAAATTTGGTGAACAAACGCAACCGTGCAACTCGGACAGTTGGCATTTCTAGGCAGCCGAGACCAGTAGGAGACAATCATTCGTTGTTCGATAAATGAAACACCTCATACCCGATGATGGTGTAACTTGAACTTTTTGTCAACCACTGCTACACACATTGAAGGTGCAAAATGCAATCACGGTCCTGCGAACAAAATGGACCCTACCCTTGCCTTCGTAAGGTACGTGTGTGCGCGACCGGGTAATTGTCGTCCGCCAGGCATCTCGCACTGAATTAAAACGATCAGAGTGCGAGCAAAAAAGGAAGCAATTGTCGAGTTTCAATTTCAAATTCCATATACCTCCACACCTCATTCACCCCCCTCGGGAGCCGATCTGCTTCCTTCTCTTCCAATAGATTTCATTCTGTTTTACGTGCGATGAAGTTCGCTTTCATAGCGTGTACCCTCACACTTTAGCTTCACTGCTTGCCATGCGAAAGGTCAGATAGATTGGTTGGTTGAGCCGTTTGGTTACGGGTGCTGATTGACAAGCGGTTGTTGAGTTAGCGGAACGCACTTCACTGAAATTGGTGCAGTGGAAGTAAATTGCAAAAAAAGAGACAACAACCAGCAACAACTCAATCAAACGTTGTTCGGTCGCCATCATATAGTGTGGGTTTGTTACAGCCGAATGTTTAACACAATAATCTCACCACATAAAATAGGGTAGGACCGTGTGGTCAGCATACTGGTTGGATCAAAGAGCAATAAACAAATATGGTATGATGTGTGAAAGAGCTAAATTTAAAATATTATCGTATGTCCTTCAAATTAATAGTTGATATTTAAAGAGCGTAGAAACCCGTATGAGAACGTTAGATTTAAAATCTCTCACATTTCGCACAGATTCTTACTATTGGAGAAGAGCTGAAGAGTATAAAATAAATGTATTCTTGAATTGTTCGCCTCTTCATGCTTCCACACATTTTTTTATTTTAAATAAATAAACAGTCTCAAAAAAGACATTACATAAATCAAAGATTTAAAAATTAAAATGAATTAATTCTTATAAGTAGTATCAGTAAGCAGTAGCAAACATATTTCAACATACTTTCAAACATTGGGGCCTATGATTCCTTCCACTAGTTTTTTTATATGCGTTTTGACGTTTGGCGGCTTATCCGCTGCTAGCTTTCCATACAAACTGGCGAGAAAAATCAGCCGGTGTTTGCGAGTTAGAATATTTTCCTAATCCAGTTTCGATCAGCTGCTCGACAAATGTCAAAACAATACATTTTTCTAGCAGCTCTGACGCAGGTCAGACCATATTT